>PVKU01004681.1:72575-140913 GCA_004027475.1 Anoura caudifer
GGGGGTGGCGAACTGCTGGCAACTGGCAAGGTACACCTTGACTTTCAGTTCACTTCGGATCCACCTGAGGAAGGAATGTGGGCCCTGTGGTTGTGCGCAAACCTGCTGACACCTCAGGAAGGCACCACAGTGAGCCTTGCACCGCAGGCGTCAGCAGTGTGGAAGGAAATCCCAGAGGTCTTGGGGAGCACTTTCTAAGAAATGCTCTGTCACCTACATTCTCAAAGTGCAGAAGACAATAGTGAGCAGAGACACAGGAACCTCAGCAACTCTGAGTCAAAAGGTGATTTACTAAAAATAGACTCTGTAGAGGGGATAGATGATAATGGAAAAAATATTAAAAAATGGGGGAAGACTCTGGACCCCCAAAAATTGTTTTAAAAACCTTTAAGATTTCTTAACCAACTGGATTTGCTTGTGTTTCTTTCTCGTATATACACAACGGTGATGCATGATTAAATAAACCATCATTTAGCTAAGTGCAAAACAACTTTTTGAATATGTATACAACCAAAATTTTAAGTGATAATAAAGAACCTAGTAATATTTTAATCGCACATTTTTTTTACTCCTTAGAAATACCTAAGATGAAGGTATACGTCATGTTCGTTTTAGATGTAAGGGACTGCAATGCAGAGGGGGACGGCACAGTGGCGCACACCTAGTCTGCTCTCAACGAACTGTAGATGTTACGATTTTGTAGTTGTCTATCCAGTTCTATCAAGAGGCAATATTTGAGGATAATCTGTAAATTTATTAAGTAAAAAAAGTCCCCAAATTCAAATGTGAGCCAGAAGATGCTATAGTATAACATAAATATTCATGTCCTCTCTGAGCTATTGATTTCATCCGTGATTGGAACCCTCCAATAACCGCGCAGCACAATTCCAGCCATCCTCGCGTTCGGCCTCTCGGCAGTTCTCTCATCCCCAGCAGCATGAGGAGGCTGCCGGAGCAACAGAACTAGGAGCCGAGACAACTCGTCCCACTGGCTCTCACATCCACGACTCAACCCTGAATCCCCTGAAGCATCTAGGACTTTTAATTAAATGTCACTGGAGTTTAGAGCAATTCAGAAGAAAGGAAGAATGTTTGAATATGGAATTACCCCAAACATGGCTCCAAGTCAGGAAAACTATTAAAAGAATATAAATGAAAGAAGGAAAGAAAAAAATCTAAAATCTGTAAATATTCTGGAAAAAGTCATATTTATCAATAATATTTTAAATTGCGTGAAAATACCTGTTACCGCCAAATGGATAAACAGAAATATAGAAATGTGTGTGGAATCTTTGTTTTACACAAACAGCAAAATGTGAGTATTGTCCCTTATGAATGACAGAAGACTCCCATTTAACAGGTTTATACCTAAAGCAAAGCACATTTGATATTCTTCCAGTATTAATTTTTCTACTTATACTATTTTTCTTAAAATTTTCATTGGCTTTAATAAGAATTTTAATTGATTATTGATTCAATTCCAAATTATAACTTTCTGCCAAATTGTCATCAAAATATATCAGCTCATTCCACATCAAAAAAATACTGTGGAAGAATTTTCCTGATAATTGTTATTTTCTGAATATACAAATATAAATAAATATATATTAAGTTCTCACTTGTCATCAATAGCTTCTGTGAATTTAAGCAAAATGACATTTTATAAAACCAGGTTTACCATAGGATAATTGGCATGAACAACAGTTAGGTCGAATGAAACATTCAAGGACCTGCTCTGTGTGTGTGTACACACCCATACATGCACGTGTACGTGTCTATATGCCTTATTTATATGTGTGTATGTGTATATATATGTGTGTGTAAAAACATCCAGTAACCTTAATAACAACGCCTTAAATTAGACCACTGCAATCTGGACCAGTCACAGGACCCCAGGAGCTGTTTCCTTCCCTATAAAGCAGGGGAATTAGAAGAGCCCCTTCCAAATGAGCAGCTAAGCCACTCTGTTATTGAGCTGACTGGCCACCAGGGGGCAGCAAAGCACCTCTTAATAACCTTTCTCCCCTTTTCAGTTCTAGTCAGATCCTGGAATTCCAGCGTGTATTTTTCTGTTTATGTCTTCTAAGCCTTTTCTTAGATTAATTAATGAAGTTACATTTTTAAACTTAAAAATATTAGGTGTTAGGACATTAGCCATTGATTTTTCGAAAAGATATGTTTGAGCACACAACCAAATTTATTTTTATGACAAACGTTCCCATTTTTTATTAGTGCCCCGGACTGGCATATTAATATGGGATGGAAGTTAAAGATTTCTAGTCCTAACCAAGTAGCCTATTAAATTAAACTGGGTGATTTTGGCAGAAAGAAGGATCCTTCACAGGACTGATATTCTATTAAGTGAGTCTGAAAAACAAGACAAAGGAATTGCTGGCCTCTAAAGTCCTGCCTGAGTCCTACATCACAGTAAGTGAAACAGATGATGAGGTCTATCAGGAAAAAGTGCAGCCACTATTAATATAATGAGAATGGTTTGCACAACATCGATGTAACCTGGCAGCCACGGAGAGTGGACTGGAATGCACATGTGTGAACAATGATGACTTCACTGTACTAGTCAGTGGGGGTGGTAGACACCATTGAGTGAGCATGTGTACTGTGTGGCTGTCACATTCAAAATGACTGAGCATGTAGAGTAATGGATGTGCATCAAATTTTCTGCTAAGCTTGAACATTCCTTGGTGGAAACTGCTGGTATGATTCAGAAGGCCGCAGCTGTGGGCAACTGGTGATTGGCAGCTTCATCATGACAACATGCCCACTCATGCATCACATCTCATGCAAAGTTTGTGGTGAAACATCAAATCATCCAGCTGACTCAGCCCCCCCACATCCCAGATTTGGCACCCTGCGACTTCTGGCTTTGCCCAAAACCAAAATCACCTTTGCAAGGGAAGAGATTTTTCAGACCATCAATGTATTTATTCAGGAAAATACAACGGAGCAGCTGACGGGGATTGAGAGAACTGTGTGAGGTCCTAAAGCACTTACTTTGAAGGAGACTGAGGTGTCATTGTCCTATATACAATGTTTCTTGTATCTTCTTCAATAAATGTCTCTATTTTTCATATTACATGGCTGGATACCTTCTGGACAGACCTCATATTCCACAATCACATTTGTGGTCCTCTTTAAATATAAAGTCATTGTAAGCTGAGGAACAATGAACTAATGAAATAAGATGCATTCAGAATACCAATGAATGATCATGTGATTTGCACTGTAAATAAATAAAAGACTTATTGATGATCCCCAAAAGAATGACAGACCATGATATTGCAGCAGCATTCTTTTTAATAGGATTTTAAACTGTTCTCCTGGAATTGGAGATAGAATGGTGACAAGAAAGCAGAGGGCAGAGACTAGCAGGCGGTGAGGAAAGGACGAGAGAGTGTGTGTTACATGCACAAAGAGGGAGCACAGCCCGGTGCACCATGCCAGCCATCTGTTTGGCTTCACACTGGTGTGGTGACGTGGGCTGCTCGGAAGGTTACAAGAGCAGAATTCAAAATCGCAGTGTCAGGGAGAACAGATGCTGCAGACTCAGGGATGTACAAGGGATTATGCAAACCTGATGAAAGGCATGAAAAGGTCCTTTTATTAAATACAGTTAGTGTGGTGAACCTGAGAACTAACAGAAATGATGTGGTGTGGCAGCAAAAGTTCACAGAAATAGAAACTAAAAGAGCAGGAGATGGGACAATGAACTAGCAACAGGTAAAAATGTCTTGGTCGAAAACTGGCAGCATGAATTTAAAAGGGCACTGAAATGTTTTAAAATAAAAATCATGTGGAGTGAAGAAAGCAAATACCGACAGTACCTTTGCAGGGCACCATTCCTTGGAAATAATGCAAATATATTTAAATAACAAATGTGCGTTTCTGTGAGCCTCAGGTAGATAGAATGCTGGAATTGTTAGCAGCCCCCCTACTTTTCTCTTTTCTTATTTCATTTTTAGTAATCTAAGAACATAGAACTTAAACATTAACCACATAACGGCAGCAAGGCCGGAAGTCAGAAAGCTGCAGTTTTTGTTGTTCATGTGCAATGGCACCAGGACAGGTAGTTTTGTTGCCGTTCTGCTTTGTTGACTGTCGATTTCCCCACAGCGTAAAATAGAAAGGTCAGACGGAGTGAACTCTGTCTTTCCAAAGCAGAGCCACTTGTCCATGTCCCGGTCTCTCCCCTCCCACGCTCTGTCTCACACATGAGTAACCAGGGCATTTACTCATCCTGACCTTGTTTGTAGGTTACACAGTTGTTTGCCTACCTGGATTGTTACTATGGTAATCATTATTTGAAAACAAGTCTGAAGTTGAAAATAAGTTAAATACTCAACGATAGGATACTATTTTCCATTACTGTAATACATTCAGTAAACTACCAGGTATCCACCTGAAGGGATGTGGAAGGTGGTGCCCAGGGGAACTGCTCCTGCTAGTTTGATACCGCAGGGAAAGAGGCTGCGGAGGCGGGGGGGCGGGGGGCAGGTACTTTTGTTTCCAAAAAAATAATGACACCTAAATGTTAACAATGTTGATCTCCGGTTGGTTGGATTTTTTAGATGAACAAATATGACTAAAGCACAGAAATAAAAATTCCACAACAGTTTCTGCTTTGTGGGCTTATCAATGATTTTTAAGTGTTTTGCGTGGGGGTGTGTTTTTCTATAACACAAACAACAGAAAGACAACCAATACCTTTTGTTAATCATTTTTGAAGTTGTTGTTTCAATACAGTTGTCTCCACTTTCCCACCTACAAGTGGAACCTAATCAATGACACAAACAAACCAATGCCTTTGTGAAGAGTCCAGAAGTCCCGGTTCTACCGAAGCGCATGCACGGAAATAGCTCGGAGTGCTGCGGCTCACCCACAAGGACACTGAGCATTGTTTGCAGCAGACGTAACCTTTTCCTCTGGCTCACTGGCCGCTTGGCCTCCCATCGAGGAGCACCACCTTCCTGGTCCGTGGGAGGATATGAATCAGGTCTCCAGGTCAAGGCAGCACAATGAGCCCCTGCCCTGGAGCCCGCACCTGACCTCCCACAGGCCCCTCGGGTTTCCCTAGAGGATGAAACACTGACAGGTGCCAGATTCAGACAGACCAGAAAGATACAGTCTTGCAAGTAAAAATAAAAGAGTGTATAAAGTGTGACCTTTTTTTTTTTATTTCAAAAACATGTAACAGTAACAACACATGCAGGAAATTCACCCAGACATGAGTGCCTTAAATTTTCAAATTTTTGCTTATCTCATTGTAATTTTCTACAATATATATTTTTATATTTTTATAACTTTTTAAATGAACTATTTTGTCTATTTAATCAAGCTGATAATTTTCATAGTATCCCATATTTATAAATAGACCAACATAGGTAATAGATCTCTAAAGGACTAGATGGTTTAAAACACTGGAATTTTTAATAAATTCATTCACAGTAGCAGTGACCCTGGGTTTGCAGGCAGCCAGTTTTGACTTTCGCCGTGCTGACGTCCCATCTGGGACCCTTCCTTGGAGAAACTGACCTGTTCCCCCCACAGTCGCCCCACACCAAGATGCTGGGCTGGCCCAAACGTCCAGTACTTTTATTTTCTGTACGATGGCTCTAGTAGCACTTAGTTGTCTTTAACTTCATTAGAAACAATTTTGTTAGATTGTACTGTGGCGGCTGTCATATCAGCATGCATTTAAAAAAAAGTTTATCAAAACTGGTAATTTTTTGTGCAGCCACTTTAATACTGAAGATGGAAGAAAATACACAACATTTTTGGCATATTCTGCTTAATTATCACAAGAAAGGTAAAAAAAAAACACAACTGAAACTCAAAGTGCAGTGTATGGGGAAGGTGTTGTGACTGATCAAACGTGTCAAAAGTGGTTTGTGACGTGCTTTGGTACTACTGATATTTGGCCAAATGATTCTTTGCCGTGGGGCTGTCTCACGCATTGGAAGTGGTTTAGAAGCACCCCTGGCCTCTTCCCACTAGAAGCCAATAGCCAGAGGGAGGCGACATACTCAAAATACCCAAATCAATAAAGTTATTAGTGAAAATAAAAAATATATCTTTTTTTACAGGAAAAAAGTAATAGACTTTTTGGCCAACCCAATATGTTTTGACTTTACATTTGGGCACAGCCCCTCCCATGCCTGATTTTTTAAATTGAGGTTTAATTGACATATAATGTTATATTAGTTTCAGGTGTACAACGTAGTGATTCAGTGTTTGTATACACTGTGAAGTGACCACGACAATGTGTCTCGGTAACATGTTACCATGTGTAATTACAAATACTTTTCTTATAAGAATTTTTTTAAAAAGATTTTATTTATTTTTTTGAGAGAGAGGGAAAGGGAGAGTGGGAAAGAGAGAGAGAGAGAGATCAATCGGTTGCCTCTTGCACACACCCGACCAGGACCTGGCCCACAACCTAGGCATGTTACCTGACTGGGAATCCAACAGGCGGCCCTTGGTTTGCAGGAGGACACCCAGCCTGCTGAGCCACACCAGCCAGGGCTCAATGAGAACTTTTAAGATCTCCTCTCTCAGCAACCTTCAAATGTGCTGGGGGGCGGGGAGGGGGGGGGCTCTAGCTGCAGGGCCCCCCAGCTGCCACCGATGGGAATAAGTCTACCAAGACATGATCTGCTTGGGGAAGAAAGGTGGCCAGTCTCTCAAAGGAGAAGGGCCTAGAGCTTTTTCCTCAATGGGCTTTTATTGGGTTCAATTTGCACAGGAATACAGGTAAAGCTCATCAATCATTGTCAGGCAGTAAGAATCAAACAATAGATAATATAGAAAGAACTATGAAGGCTTATTCTGAGTCAGGGTCTGTTAGCTGAAGGGCTACAAAACTTCGGTAGAAACAAACTCATTTCCTGCTCGATCCTTATCATTTAATTGAGAGCATTCTTAGCAAAGCAGGTTTCACAGGATTTTTTATATTCTTTCTTAGGCCTGATCACCCGCAGAACCCACCCTTTCCAGCACAGGGCAGCACCCACCACCAGCGTTGTCTCAGGCTTAAGTCAGGCAGGGTAAGCAAGGCAGCCAAGAGATTAGGAGACTTCTTGCAGACAGAATGAGGACTCAGGCTATGTCAAAGCTGAGGGTCCATCACCCCCTTTTGCTATAGCCCCCCAAGTCCTTCCTTGGGGCCTCCCCATGATCATGCCTGTCTTAGGTCGGTCCCTCTTGGGGAATCTTACCTGTCATTGGCTAACCGATCAAGCAGTGGGGGCCAGGCAGGGTGAAGTAAAAGGAGCAGAGGCAGCGCCCCTACCAGGGAGATAAGGTTTGTCTCCTTAGTGGCTTATGGTCCGAAGGTCACTCACTCAGCCGTAGCCATGGGGGGTTACAGCTCCTGAAACCAGTCAGGGTGGTTCCCAACAAAGTGCAAAACAGCATACTAACTACAGTTACCACACTGTACATTGCATCCCTGTGACTTATTTATAATTGGAAGTTTGTACCTTTTGACCCCCCCATCCACCATCCCCCTGACCCCCCTCCTTCTGACCTTTAAACACAATTGCTCCACTCCCACCAGCTAACCCCCCAGCTTCCCAGCCCCTCCAGGAAGGACCACAGCACCGGCAGTCTTCCCCCATGACTGGGCAAGCCCCTCACTAGGTGTCCGCACCTTTGGACGAAGATCCCAGATCAGTGCCTCTTGGGAGGCCCTACAATTCTTCCGCACAGCAGATCAGCCTTGAAACTCACCCTGCCCTACCTTGCCCTCCAGGTCTTTAGGCCTTACCACAGCCTCACCTCTGCCCTAACTCTTCAGATTCCCTGCCCTGAATGCCTACCAGGGCCAGTCATGACCAAAGGCCAGAGGAGAGCAGCACTCGCTCCGCAACTGCTCTGGCGCGTTCCTTCACGAAACGTGAATGGCCGACACCTTTTACGTGTGCAGCCTGAATGGAGAACAAAATGCATCCCTGGACCAATAAAGAAATGCCCGTTCTGAAGACCAAAGGCTCACTTTCTTGAACTTCTGGGGACCAGGCTTACGCTTCTTTTCCCTACGTGTCACAGGCAGCAGAAACACCAGGCCACACAAACATAGTAGGTATCGTGGACAGATCCCTCTTATTTACACAGTGATCACACACTCCTCATCTATCTTAATGCTTACTTCTGGGTTGGGTACTTCTGATGCCTTCACTTGACTGATGGGGAAACTGAGGCTTAGAGAGGTTAAGACGCTGGCAAACGTTTGAAGGAGCTTGAAGCACTGGTCTTTGGACCTTGCACCAGGTGGTCTCTGTGGTAGCACGGTTCACTGTGGGGGCGGTGTTGAGGTTGATCGCCTGCGGCATTGCTGTTAGTTGTGTGTTTTAGGAGATTGGCCTCAGACAGAGAGGAATGCCTGAGGAGGGGCCAACCTGGGTCAGAGAGGTGGATATGGGGTAATATTTCTCTGCTTGTAGATCAACTTGGATATTTGGGGCAAGGGAATCCTACATGTTTCAGGGTGTTTAGCATCCTGGGTCCCTGCCTACAAAAATCCTATCAAACAATCCACAATGCCACCCCCGACATGCACACACATTTCCAGACACTCCCTGGGCGACTATGCCTTCCCAGGCTGAAAACCACCATGGGAATCTGAGAACCTCCGACTTAAAAGCAATGCCTATATTGCTAATAGGTGACAACGCAGAACATTAATTAGATCAACAGGACGATAATTACTGAATAGGGCAGATAATTTGAACTGGATTGAGTTGGACTAACTCCTAGTGTGCGCAGGACATCGGAGTTGATGGTTGATGTAATCAGCAAACATTCAATAGGGTGGCTGCCAAGATAAATGCATTACAAGCACAATGAGTGTTGTATAATTTCATTAGAATGGAAAAAAACAAATATCCACATCTTTGATGGAGTATGTGTCTCTCCCAGTTGAGTTGTTGATGCAGAGCGCTTCAGTGTCCCAGACCCTCATTAATGTTAAATTCTTTCTAATCCACCAAGGGAGCCATCGAGACGGAACTAATGGATCCTGGCAGAAGCCGCAGCGTCAGGTGCTCTGAATGAGAACATCTAGGCAGTGACCTTTCAGAGAAGAGGCAGAGGAGAACTGGAAGCCTGGATGATTCCCCCGCCTCCATGGAAACAAGCAGTATCTTTTACTAGCACACAATGCTTTTTTACAGATACCATCTTCAAGGGCCATTTTCTCCTGGATGTTGTTAACAGATGAATGAGCTTTCCTGTTTGGCTAGGGGAGGAGATTGTGTGCTAGACCCTTTAGGGAGACCCCTCCCATAAATCCAGCTTATCTCCACCCATAGCAAACCATCTGCATCACAGGAGCAGCTGGTGAAAGGGGCTTTGTGCTGGGCTGCTTTTCCCATCCAAAGCCTTGCCTGGTTCTCAGACAGATGAACTTGGCTCCTTTCATTTTCTCTTGGATGGCTTTGGGGCTACAATTTGCTTTTCCCTGAGTAAAGATTACAGGGTAAAAGCAGCTCAGATCTTATTCTACCCAATTTGCTAGATGTTATCTCTCTCTTTAAAGAGCCCAGAAAAAGAAGATTCAGAAATTCAAGCAGTCTGATCTTTCCTGGAGAGGGCAAAATGTTTTACCATAGCTATCATTGGGCATCTTTTCAGGCTTGTACAAGAGGGACTATATGAGCTCCAAGAAAGTTCTTTGAACCTATTCTTGTGTCTGAGTCACCAGTGAACTGAATACTGTGAAGGCCCTGTGGGCTTGTACAAAGCCCTTTCCCCAAGAGAGGATGTGGGTGCTTGTGTTATCTCTCCAGAACCCTGCTTCATAGGTGATGACTCCAGAAAACATGTATTTTGAGGTTCCTAAAACAGATTCTGGTACCTCTTTTAATCTCAGGATTAAATCTGAGACTGCTTAATCTTGTAAACAGTCAAGAGTCAAATTTACCATGAAAACCCAGTTACACCTCGCCCGCCACAATCCTCTCCCCAACCTTCTCAAATCTCTAATACTCTTAAACAGCTATCCTCACTTGCCCAGCCGACCTGGTTCACCAGTGATAAACCGGCATATCTTCTGTGCTGTTCGATCTTCCCCGTGTAAAATTCTACATGAGAGGTTCTCGACATGAGAGTGAAGAATTTTTTCTCTCTCCAAATGAATGAACAAGGGAAATAATAAGACCTGTGTCCCCTCAACTGTCTCTTGATATTAAGGGCAGGGCCAAGTTTTAGCCATCAAAGAGTAGTTTCATATAATAATGTGGTATAAAACTACTCTTATCCTTCAACTTCTCAGTTCTTGAATCTTTTTTTTTTTCTTCTTAATGGTTTTGCTTTTTTAGTTCTTGCAATGTTTCAATGTGATATGCCTTCCCTCTGCTTTGGCTCTGTGGGCACATAAATATGGTGCTTGGGATTTTCTAAGATATTTCTAATAGTTTGGCTTATTCAGATAACTACTGCAGTCAGATGTATTCCTGACAGTCTAGTTCACTAAGGCCAGAGGACCACCCAAGGATACAAGACCATGAATCCAACACGGTGGTAAAACGCTCTCCCAGCTCTCATTTGTCAAAGCTTCATGGAGGGGGAGGGGGAGGGGAAAGCTGGTTTGTCGTTGAGCAGTTTCCTTGATACGATGGACTTGAGTCTACACTTGCCATCCTCTGCAGCATCCATTCTTTCCAAGTCTGTTTTCATTTCACCACAGCCCCCTGTCTTATACTAGGAAGGCACCTCGGGGTATGAGAGGATATTAAGGCCCCCAGGAAGAATTCCAACCCCTAAAAAAAGCAAGAACAGAATAGCAAGAAAGAAATCTTTCTTACTGGTTCTTACTAAAGACTAAATGTCATAGTTAGAAATGTATCCCTTGACCTAGAAATTTGTCTTACTTGAACATTCAAGGGAAGGATTGATGCAGATGTGTCTCTAACCTTATAGTATTTACCCCTGTGTGCTGTTGAGGTCATTGGATTCCTTTTCTGAGGTGGCATTTTGAATGGAGCAAAGGTATAAAGAAGGAAGCAGAGACAAAAGCTGACACAGCAGGGGAGATGAACATACACAAAGGGCTGAAAGATGAGACAGTCTGGCTTATCAGACAAAACCTGGACCAGGGCACAGTCTTGCTAAGACTGTGCCTGGGGGGTGCTCCAGTGACACCTCCCTCCGCCAACTGTGGAGACCGCAGGACCTGGGCAGGGGCAGGCTTGTAGCTTGGATGGTCAAGTCTTGCAACAGGAACATCTGATGCATGTCTGGCTGAGATCATGTCAATTCTCAGAAGCTGAGTATCAGAAGTGAGAATGGCTGAGCCCATTTGAAAAGACTTATATTTTTTTTAAAGTGTAGCAACGTCCAAGTGTATAACTAAGCAACGCCAAAAAAGCAACTACCCAGGAGGAGGATGTCATGAAAAGTCATATTTCTCTCTTCTCTTGCAATAGATCTTGAGGAGCTCTGCCCTCTGTCAGGTTGCAAACAAAGGGAGGATTTTTCACTCCTGAGACCATGTGGCAAGATCACTTAGGTTGATGGGATTTGGTCTGCACTCTAGGCCAGCACCCCTCAGAAGGACAAATGCAGGTTTCTTCCAGATGAGTGTTTCCACTGTACCACGAATGGAAAATTATTTCCTAGCAAGAAAAAAGGCACAGTGATTTTAGCAGCCGATGAAGCAACAGCTTGTTAGACGTTTCATTCCCACTGAGTTAGTCTGTGTTTAGAGGGAGAAGTGGTCACCCGTGGAAGATGAATGACACTTCTAAAGTTGTTGGATGTCCTTTGTACTACTAAAAATGCACCTGTAGATGCTCTACCTTAATTTATGAACAAAAATGAAATCTCAAAGTTACAACTAGTTCATCTTAAAATTTCAAGAACACATAATGTCTCTGTGATTTTGCAAATAAATGCAAAGTTTAATGGCACATCAGAAATGTAAATTCACATTTTAGTAGCTTTTTACTTAAAATGTTAAAATATTTGAAACTGATTAAAAAGTCATTGATTACTCTGCATGTATGATGAAATCACTCCAATGCCAGTTGTTTATTCAATTGCCTTCTCTTTCTTTCTCACTAGCAGAATCCCAAATTTGTTTGCTTATTTATCACTTCCCCATGTGATTCAGAGTAGAGATCCTGATTAGTCTGAACCCACAATGGCCATTTTACTCTCCGTGCCAGTGATTAATCTAGGAGTGGGCACATGGCCCAGATCTGACCAATGAGATGTGAGGGAAAGTCTTCTGGGGACTTCTGGAAAATATTTTCTTCCTCTCAAAAAACAGAAATAAGAAAATAGTCACATTCTTCTACAGCTAACTTTGTGTCTGGAAATAATGCTTTGAGACAATGAGGGGAGATGACTGATCCCTTACAATACTCTGAGAATGCCAGAGCGTAGAACCTAGGTGAGCAAGCCAATGAATCAGCCTTGTTCTGGATCATCTACCGCTGGACTTCTTGGTATTTGAGATAACAAATACCCTTATTGTCTAAGCCCATTCATCCAGAGTCTTCTATTACTTGGAAGTGAAATAATTTTCAAAAGTATATCATAAATACCCATAATCACTTAAGTACAATCACTTTATTTTAAAAACTATGCAATGAAATGAAGCATTTTCAGTGTGTACTTATTTCAACAACTTTAATCAGGAATTGGTTAACAACCTCTCCTTTGACTCACTAGGTGGGCATGGGGCCGGTATTTTCAGAGTATTTGCATTGCCATATTTTATAAATGATTCTAAAAATTATGGTAAATTATTCCAGAAGAACCTTATCCTTTTAAGTTATTATAATTTCAGACTAACAGACTAGGCAAAAATAAAATTTTAAATCTTGGAATATATAGCCTTTAAAGGTACGTTGTTTAGGTATGTGGATTAATAAGAAAGAAATAAAATGACATTTTTTTCTTAGTGATTTTAGGTGGATGATGAAACACACAACTTGACTTAGTGCAGAGGAAAAAACTCAGCACTGAGTGGTCGGACCTCTCTGCAGCTGGGAGGAAATCCTGGTTAAGAGCGCAGGGTGGGCACGTGGGGCGGAGGGCAGCGCTGAGGCTGGATGAAAATCCCAGTTGGTCACGGCTGGAATGTCATGGTTGGAACCAGGTCCTCACTCCACACTGGCTCCTTGTCACTGCCATTAACACTCATTTACACTTTCCTTTGTTTCAGAACTATCTGCCCTCAGCTGATAGGGAAAGCATGTTTATATTTCTTGGGAGCTTAGCTTCAAGGTCACTTCCTACCATTAATTCCCTGTCAGGGAGTGTCACTCAGGGCATTTCCTGTTCATATTCTCTACAGTGCTGAGGAAGAGAAATTTCCAACGGTCTCTCACTTTTCAATCCTCCACAGCAGTCTTCAAGTATGAGCTGGTATACCGTTCATTTCATTTAACTGTGACTTTTGGTAGGAAAAAAAGTCAACATAATTTCTCTGGCATAAATAGAGTTTGTTACTTGCCAAGATGAACTCTATCTATAGAATGGGCAACACAGTATTTTCTTCCATCTCTGGAAATTAACTAGACTGAGTACAGGTTGCTTAGAAGTCAGTGCAAGTGGGCGCTTGGTTTGAATCCAGGATGTCAACTTTAGCTGAATATCAAGAAATGATTGCTTTGGTCAACTTCATTAACTAAAGCCAACAGACCTGTGATTCAATTAAAAACACTCAATTAATTTAAAAATTATTTTAATCATTGATAGTTTTGTAAAGAAGGAATAATTTAATACTATGATAGCTTTCACATTCTGACTGGATGTGCAAGGTCATAAGGTGAAAGCTTATTGAAATTTTTCAGTAAACACATTAAATTATAGAGAGTTTTAAATATCTGACCTTATTTGACACATGTGATAAAAAGGAAAAATCTCTTTATTTTTATAAAATATCTGATTTGATATTATGCAGATATTGAAATTAATTCTTCTGTATTCTACCCAAATGTATGGAATATCTCAAGAATGCATGAGTGATCTGTACAATTGGAAATTGTCAGCTATTTTGTTTTATTTGCATCAAAGTGTTTTTTAAACACTAAATTAAGTTGGGTTTTTTTAACAGACTACCTGTGTTAAGACTCTTGTGAGGAAAACTACAAAATATCAAGGAAGAATATACAAGACTACTTAAATAAATTGAGAGAAACATTATATTCTTGAAGGGGAAAATTTCTCAAAGGCAATTAATAAAATAATTCTAAAAATTATTTCAAAAAACTAAACTAGCATAAATAGCCAAGCAAATTCTGAAGCTATAGTAACAAGGGGGAGGGAGGGAGTCTTACCTTCAGACATAAAGGCCCATTATAAAGTTTATAATAATTCAGTCGCTGTGCTGACGGTATGAGAATAGACACAGGTCAATTCAGAACAGATAAGAATACTCGGCAACAGCATGGGCAATCGGAAACCCACCTGCACATCACACAGCAAAAGAAGTTCCTGATGTAAGAAGGAGTTAAATGCAAAATAAGTCCATGAAAAAACTGAAGAAAACTTGGGTGAAAAGTAGCTGATCTTGGGGCCCAGAGGCTTTTCTGGCCATGAAAGCAGAAGAAAACTCACCCTAAGAATCCCAAAACACCAACTGAAAAGAACCTCTGCACCCCTATGTTCATAGCAGCACAATTGACAATAGCCAAGTGCTGGAAACAGCCTAAGTGCCCATCAGTAGATGAGTGGATCAAAAAACTATGGTACATTTACACAATGGAATTCTATGCAGCATAAAGGAAGGAAGGAACTCCTACCTTTTGGGACAGCATGGATGGAACTGGAGAGAATTATGCTAAGTGAAATAAGCCAGGTGGTGAAAGAAAAACACCATATGATCTCACCTATAAGAGGAATGTAATGGACAGAATAAACTAACGAGCAAAATAGAACCAGAGGCATAGAATCATGGAACAGACTGACTGTGGCCAGTGGGGAGTGAGGAAGAGGGGTCATGGTGAAAAGAAGGGGAAGGGATGGGTCAAAGAACATGTGTGAATGACCCATGGACATGGACAATGGTGTGGGCATCGACCGTGGGAGCAGGGAGTGGGCTGGGCAGAGGAGGGCAAAGGGGGAAAAATTGGGACAAGTTTAATAGAATAATGATATAAATAAATCAATACATACATACATATATACATACATAAAGAAAAAATCCAATATATGTGACTGTATAAGCATACAAATCTTCCTATTTAAAAAAAAAAAAAAAAACCCTGGCCCTAGTGCAGTTGATTAGTGTTGTGCCGATGCACCAAGGTTGTGGGTTTGATCCCTGGTCAGGGCACCTACAAGAAGCAACCAATATATACATAAATAAGTGGAGCAACAAATTGATGTCTGTCTGTCTCTCTTTCTTTCCCTCTCCCCTACACTCTCTTAAAAAGTCAGTAAATTAAAAGTAAAATAAAATACAAATTTCTGAACGAAAAAGAAGGCAAACAACTATGAAATCTGTTTCCAATGTATAATCAAAGGATCACTGTTTAACAGGGAGATCTTTCAAAACAATTTGGATGAATTCAATGTCCTCCCCAATAGAAATATGGGCAAAGGACACAGGCAATTCACCAAAGAAGAATTTCATAAATGGCCATAAATATGAAAAAACACACAAATTAAAACAACCATAATTGTAATCATAGCCTCTAAAACTTGTTTCCTTCTAATTAAAAGCAAGGGAAATGCTCATGATATATTTTAATTGGGAAAGTATATTACAAAGTATACTTTACGTTGAGTGTGTGCTAATTATCCAAAAATATATGCTTATGTGTAAATTCATGCATAGGAAAAGACTTGAAGGCTTACTGGATTTATCTCTAAGTGGTAGGATACAAGGTTACTTTAAATTTCTTTTTGCACTTGTTTGTATTTGTCTTTTACTTTATTAATCAAAAGACAGAAACTCAAAATGCCCCTTGTGGTGTCTGATGTCAGGCTCCTCCTCGCCTCTGTCCCCTCCCCCAGCAGCCACTTGAGGATGCTTTTGCTCTGGCATTGCAGGGCTCAGATCTGGAATCTTGAAAAAACAGTCTCTGTTCCCAGCCTTTCTCACATAGAGCTCACCCTCGCTCTGTGTCCATCCCCAATTACACACAGTAAGAACTCATCACAGCCTTTCTGTAAAATGTGAGATTTTTCAAGTATATGAAAACTAAGCAGTAAAATTTGACACACCAGCTAAATATAGGGGTGCTAACATCAGTTTAAAATAACTTCGGTCCCTCCACAAGGGCACTGCACTGATTAACGCAGAACTTTACCCGATGGCTAATGTTATTCCTGCATTTTTCACATGCTTTTACTCGGACCTTTTCAAAATAAACCATGGAATTGGGCTTCATGTGCTTATATGGCAAGGTTGCTCCCTATGATACCGTCACAAGGCTAAAGTATAAAATCTAGTTAGGAGTTCTTGCCAAAACATGAATCAGTTGCAGCAGAATATTCTGAGCTCTGTTCTTTTTTTCCATTCTCTAATATTTCTTCACATCGCAGCCCAAACAATCGCTCATAATTAAGCTGCGGGAAGGAGCGAGCCCTGGCAGGAAATGTCGTTGGCAGGGATCCCGTGGCTCCTCACTGTCTTCCACCCAGAACAATTACATCAGTTCCTTCCATTTCCAGAGAAAGAACAGATTTTGCAGAGCAACAGATGAAAATAAGAGGAAAGAGGCAGCTTATTTACATATTCCTAATCAGCTTAATCTATAATTTTGTTTTGTGTAAAGGAAATGCCTTAAAGAATTGAAAGGTCATTTTAAAAGCCTGTTTTCACCTCCCCCAGGGTCTACAAGCACATGCTGACCACAACCTCTGCTCACCAGTTAGTCATGTCTGCTGAAAGCCTTCAGGTTCAAAGGGAAATCTAGCCAACAAGTGTGATATATCCCAGAGTCTGGGAGCTTCAAGAGAAGTTAAATGCCATCGTGCTTGAAAAGTTAAAAATGCATCACCACTCAGTCCTTCAGCATCTGCTATTTACTTAGTCGCTTCACTGCAAATTCTAATGCAGAAAGGATTTAGAGTCTAAATGTGTATATTGAGACAGGGTAAGAGAAGGGATGTCTTATACGTTGTTTCCCTCCAGCTCAGTCAAACAACAGAGCATCACAGGCCAACTGCTGCATCCTGACGATAGAGGCCTGAGCCATTTGCGGCCAGGCCAGGGGTCAGAGGCCTCACTTGCCTTAGCTCCAGCCCAGATTTATCACACCCACCCGATCATCTTTTCCTCTCCTGACAGTTCACCAGCTCTTGGCAGCCTGGAATTTATCACAGTTCCCTAGGAAATGACAGTTTGGGTTGAGTGTCCAGTTCTCATGGACCCCAAAGTGCCAGAGACATGTGGAATCTGCAGTCCAGCCTCTCAATGCTATCAGGTGAGACAGCCACACGCTCCACAGGAGGGTCTCAGCCACTCAGGAGGCATGAGTACCATTTGGGATGTCAAGAAGACATTACAGATCCCCTTCTTCACAGTTCTTTAAACTCCTGACTCTCACTCCTTTCTCCGGAGCTAAAGCCCTAAAGGTCCCAGCCCCCTGGGCCTTCGGAGAAGGGAAGACATCAGACAAGCAGAAAGGAGGGTCCAGTACCCAACCCCAGGTCACTGCCCGGCAGAGCCAAAGTGAGTTCCCTTGTGATCAGGGTGAACCTGTGCAATAGGGAGGCCAGAGGGCAAAGGGGGCAAGACAATAGGCACTGTGCCCTGGGGAATGAGGAGACAACTCCAAGGTGAGGAAAAATCCTGGGGATGGGTCCCACACCAGAAAACTAATTCCACGGGACCCCAGGTGTGTCAGTTCCTGAAGGGGAAGGATTCAGCTCCCGATCCTGCGCTTAGAAACGGATACCTGTACAAATCTACAAATTTTAGAGTAGTCAAAGTAGACATCTTGACCCTGCAATTGGACCCAGAGCTGGCTCTCACAGTCTCTCCAGCTGTTCAGGAGAACAATATTCTTTAAAATGCAGGAGACTGAGGAAAAGTTGCAGAAAAGCTGGGAATTTTATCTGAGGGAGCACGGACAGAGGGAAAAGGCTGGCTGACAGGCATGGTGGTTCTCTCCCTCCTCACCCAGGCTTGTCCATGTGCCAACATGTCAAGAGCGTTCAGAAAGTACTGGCAGAGAAAACTCAGTAAAAATGTCCCAATAAAGAAGCAAGAATATGATTTCAACACTAATAATGAAAGTAGCACCATATAAGGCAGGCGTCTCCTGTTTACAAGTGACAGATGCTCAGCTCAAAAGGGAGTTTGTAACTTAAGCCAATGGGGGAATTTATCAGCTTAAATAAACAGGCCAGTGTTTTGGGGGTTTGTTTGGTTTTTTTGTTTGTTTGTTTTTTAAAAAAAGTTTAGGCACATCTCGATTCAGAAGCTTCAATAATATCATCTGGGCTTTGTCTGTCTCATCATTTCTTGCCTTTACCTGCTCTACGTTGGCTTAACTGTGCAGACCGGTGTTCCCACAACTAGGAAAAGTGGCTGTTGTAACAGTACTGGTCACTCTTTTGCTCCACAGCATCTGGAACTCCTTTCTCCGTTTGGGAATTTCCCACCTCATAAGTCTTGGTGGGCACGTGCCCTCCCACTGCAGAAGAGGAAAAATGTCAGAGGCCTGATTTCCCAAACTCCTCTGCAGCTGGGGCTCAGGCACATAACCCAGGCAACAACACCAGCCAAGCACAGCCCTCCTAAATTTGGAAGCAGACACACAAAAGGAAGAGAAAAGATTTTTTAAAAATCAGAAACTTTGAGCCCCTCTCCCTGACAATTTCACAGTCCTGGGTCGGGTCCTGCGCTCCCAGAGTCAGCTCTGTAGGTGGAGGGCTCCGTGCCCAGCCATGGTGGCGACGGTGTCCTTACTGGGCCCGTCCTGGGGGATAATGCGGGGCCGTGTTCCTGGTTGGTGAACACAGTACCTGGTTCTGTGGCCATCCCAGGGATTCCTTCTGCTAGCCAGTAACCTTGTCACAAATTTCTTTTCCACTTAAATCATCCAGAGTGGGTTTCTACTGCTTGCAGTACGAATCTGACTGCAAAGAGCTGCCCCGGAGTCACACCGTTCCAGCTTAACAACCCCAGAGTCCCTCTTCCGGGTATGTATAACAATCCAGGCAATAATTCTTATTGATCTTTTGGGAATCACATGCCATCTCTACCCCAGTCATGTCACAGGGGTGTCCAACCTGCAGCCTGTGGGCCGCATGCAGCCCAGAATGGCTATAAATGTGGCCCATAACAAAAGTCATAAATTCACTTAAAACATCGAGACTTTTTTGTGTGTGATTATATGTCACAGTGTATTTAACGGGTGGCCCAGACAACTCTTCTTCCAGTGTGGCGCAGAGACACTGAAAAGTTGGACACCCTAGAGGAACGGGAGTTTATGATCAGCCCAACCTGTGGGAAATGCCCATTTCTGTGGCTGAGGACACTGGAGCTCAAAAATGACAATCTCTCAAAGACCTTATGAAATGAAGGAGGTGACATTTCCAATGGAAATAGCTGTCAATAAACATTTACCTTTCATACAGAATTTTCCTTAATTGTTCACAAGTCTTTTAATAGAATTATATACCCGAAACCCATTTAATTTTATTAACCAATGTCACCCCAATAAATTTGATTAAAAATACACAAATATCAAACATGAAGAACTGCAAGAACAAACATTGTTTGCTCATCCCAGCTCCTCAGAGGAACAAACTACAGTATGATACCTTAAACCACAGGTGGCAAACACCAGGCCCACAGGCTGAATCTGGCCCTCCACCCTGTTTTATCCATCTCAGCACCTCATTTCTACCAGGTGGCAGCACCAAGCTCTCGCTTAACTATTAAGGAGCAGTTACATTTATACAGTCCTAAAACTACATCCGGCCCTTTGAAGGCAACCACGAGCCTCATGTGGTCCCTGGTGAAAATGAGTTTGACACCCCTGCCTTAAACTGAAGAAACCAAAAAATGCCATGAGTAGACAGGATCCTGTGCATGGAATTTCTCAAAATAGATATACTGTGTTTTCTTGTCTCTGAACCTTTCCAAGTTTGTTGAAAACATTCTCAGTAACTTAGACATTATAAGGAAACCACTGCTTCTAAACAAAATCCTCACCCCACTTTCTTTAACTTTCTACCCCTTTCTGTTCACCTAAACACAGTTAAGATTCTTCAGAGTCTTATGGAAATTTGAATCCTCTAGAAAAAGTTTTTCAGAAAACCAGTCTTTGCTGAGGAAAATAACTTCAGTTATCACACAGTGTCACTGTGTCCCAAAGAGCAGGAACCCCACCAGATGCCAAGCAGAGTCTTTT
Source organism: Anoura caudifer (assembly GCA_004027475.1). Taxonomy (NCBI): domain Eukaryota; kingdom Metazoa; phylum Chordata; class Mammalia; order Chiroptera; family Phyllostomidae; genus Anoura; species Anoura caudifer. Next base: position 92,915 of record PVKU01004681.1, read on the forward strand.
TTTTTTTTTTTTTTTTTAGGACTAGCATAATGTGTATTTGGAATCCCATATGGAGGTGAGAAACATCGAAAAGATTTTTTTTTAGTTTTACAAAAGATAAAATACCTTTTTTACTTTTTATTTTTTACTGTTGTTCAAGTACAGTTGTCTCCATTTTCCAACACCACTCCCCCTTCCTCACCCATCCCCACCTCCCACCCTCAATCCTATCCACCTTTGACTTTATCCATGGGTCCTTTACACATGTTCCATGATGACCCTTCACTTTCTTTCCCCTGTTATGCCCCTCCCCCACTCCAGTCACTGTTAGTTTGTTCTTTATTTCAATGTCTGATCATATTTTGCTTGGTTGTTTGTTTTGCTGATTAGGTTCCACTTATAGGTGAGATCACATGGTATTTGTCTTTCATCACCTGGCTTAATTCGCTTAGCATAATGCTCTCCAGTTCCATCCATGCTGTCACAAAGGGTAGAAGTTCCTTCTTTCTTTCTGCTGCATAGAATTCCATTGTGTAAATGTACCATAGTTTTTTGATCCATTCATTTACTGATGGGCACTTAGGTTGCTTCCAGCACTTGGCTGTTGTAAATTGTGCTGCGATGAACATGGAGGTGCATAGGTTCTTTTGGATTGGTGTTTCAGAGTATAATCCCAGCAGTGGAAGTACCATAGAGTCTTACATGCTGCTAGAACTCTTGGGAAGTACAGGTTCAGCTGGAGGCAGAAAGCCAGTTTAGAAGAAAAGTGGGAGAAAGCTGGAGCCAAAGGGAATAGCATAGAAAGAATGTTAGAGAGTGAGAAGGAGGACGTGTACAAATTGCATGAGGGTCAGCAAAACTATAATATAAACAGTGACAGCTGTATGCTGAGTCCCAGCAGAAGGAGCCTGTGCTGGTTATTTTCCATTAGACGCTCCAGATCTGCTCTCCTTGCTTCACTTTGCTCACTGACGAGCTGTATGAACTGCATTAATCAGCTGTTTGTCTGTCTGTCTGTCTGCTTGCCTCCAGCTGGGTTCAGCCAGAGGGAGTCACCAGTGGAAGATAGATGAGTAGGAGGAAAGTGAGGTCTGAGATTTTACTTCCCCGATTTTCTCCCCACGAGACCACAGCTCCCACCAGCAGTCTTTTCTATACAGCCATTCTCTCACTACTGCTCACTGCGCATGCCCCTGCCCTTCACCCTCTCAGGACCAGAGTGGGTGGCACTCTCTGCTGCTGCCCTAGGCCCAGTGCACTGCTCCCTCCCTGGTTGGCTTTCCTAAACCATGGCCACACTTTGTAAATAGTCCCCTCACACAGTGGTTTTTATGCCCCTTAGTCACACCATTTGAGCATACTATCAGCTTCCTGCTGGGCCGCTGACCGATGCAAAATGAAAACATTTTGGAAACACTTAATGATTGACCCCATGTGGCTTGGGGTGGATGAGTAAAGGGAGCAAATGGATAAATGTAAAGGCAGGAAGAGAAAAAGGAGAATGGGAATGAGAATAGTAGATGTGTCGCATTCACCCGGACATGTTTCTATACTGCACGAAGTGGAGATGACAAATACGTACATGGGGGTGGGGATGGGGGTTCAGGAATTTTCACAAAGTAGATAGTTAATGAAACTAAGAAGGTATGTGAGGTTGTTCAGGAAACAATAACAGGGTGAGAAGAGATGTTTGTCACTTTAAAAGTCTCAAAGAGCTTAAATTTCAAATGGGTAACAGAAAACCCTACATTTCATTTATCCACTTTTATAACTGAAATACCTGTAAAGGTTATGCATTGTTTGTCTGGGTTTTTTTTTCTTCTTTGAATCAAGGAAGTGCTTTGTCAGAGAACTCCCAGTCTATGTCACATGCATTTCTACACAAATTTTCATCATTTCTGCCATCAAGGTGACAAAATGACTGAGGAATAAAATTGACCTCTGGAGAAAAAGATTACATATTGCTTCTTAATTAGAAGCAATTTCCTCTGGGAAAGAAACCATCAACAACTCAAATTTTTTATAATTCCTAAGTAATTCCCCTTAAGTATACATATCCTCAATATACTTTTAATTATCTTTTTGTTTACTGACAATATATAGAGAAACTATACATCCAAATAGCACAGTAAATGACAAAGTGGAATGAAGTTTAAGTTTAAGAACATGAGACAATTAGCAGATGGCACTTGGAATAAGATTTGGTGAAAAAACATCAAAACAGGGTTTAAAAAACATAAATGCCCATCGAAGTTGAATGGATAAACAAATTATGATATATCCATACAATGAAGTAGTTCCAAAGATTATGCTGAGTAAAAGTAGCTAGAAATAAAGAGTACATAGAATATTATTCTATTTAAATAGAATCCTAGAAATTATAAACTAATCTATAGTGAAAAACGTGGATTCCATTGGCTACTGCAGTCAGGGATCAGATGGAGACATAGACAGAAATGGAAATTTTGGGCATGATGGAATTATTCTGCATCTGAATTGTGATGGATTCATGAGTGTATGTATTTATCAAGATTCTTTGAATTGTACACTTTAAGAGGATACTACTTATTGTACAAAATTTATACCTCAACAGTGATTTTTAAAAGAGAAGAAAACAGGGTGAGAAGAGCTGTGGGCAGCTGATGGGCTCCCCAGAACAGTGTTTGCACACAGGATGGAGAAGGGAGGCTGACAGGAGCAGGAGGAAAGTAGGCATAAGACAGTAGAGAGATGTCACTCAAGTAGCAGGAGTCAGCACTTTCAGAGGTAAGAATTGACTGGAAAATAGCATGAATTTGAGAAAAGAGTTCTTAAGGTAATAATTGAAACTGCAACACTGGCTGTACCATTTGAGAACACATTTATAACCTTGTCAGAGCAGTTTCCAAAGAGTAGGACTGTGGACAGCAGCTGGGATCCCACGCTGCAGAGGAAGACAGGTGATGGAGGCAGGTGTAGGAACTTGGGTTCAGGGCATCCTGTGTAACAAAAGAAGACAGAGTAAGAAATAACAGTAACCAGAGGGAAAAATGGATAAGGGGAGAAAGAACAATTTTTAAAGGAGAGAAATGTGACCATCTTTATCTGCAGAGGGAATTAATGAGTACAAAGAAAAAATTTCCTCCTATAACAGATGAAGAAGTGGCAGGATCCAGCAAGTTGAACTTGAATAGAAGGAACCTCATCCCTCACATATAATAGGGGGAAATAAGGATGAGCTGATGTTGTGCAGACAGATCTTTCAGAGAGGGGCATCAGATAGAGACCTTTTTATACTGTCTGGCCTCAATTTCCTCCATAAATTAGGAAGCATGGAAATCTGATGTGAGGTGTTGAAATACAATAGGTACCTAGGAGATTTTGAATAGAGAACCAAAAAGGAAGAGGTATCTGGAAACACTCTAAAACTGGTCTAAAAGGTGGAGGATGCATGAGCTAAATTTTTTGTATTTAAAGACCCAAGGGAGTAGTCTTTAGCAGAAAGAATTGAACACAGGTAAAATATAGATAAATGTATATAATATGTAAATAAGTAGGCTAATGCAAGATACTTCATTTTCATCAGTCTCCCACCTTCTCAGTCTGCTCCCCTTCCCAGAAATTTACATTCATGAAAGTTAAAATTGTAAGTTTAGAGCAGGGAGGATGGGGAAAAAAGTGCTCCAGTAACCTCAAGTACACAGATGTAATCACATAATATGTATTTTAAATAAACTGGAAGTTAGAATGTTAAACTGTTTATCACATTTAGATAGTATGCATGCAGTAGTAAGATACTGTATACTTTCAATATATCTCAGAGAGCTTTCTCATTCCCTCATGAAGCTGAACAACATTTCATACTCTTGATGTATCTGTGTCATCATTCCTTTAACCAGAAAGTTATTGTGGACATTTAGATTGTTATCAAGACTTTTGCCTTGATAAATAAGGCTGCAGGGAAAATAATGTTTTATGTATGGCCTTTATCATGGACACAAACGTATCTATAGAATGAACTCCTCAAAATGGAATTGCTAGGTGACAGGACATGTGATTTAGAGCTTAATACCCTATAATTTTACACTCCCACAGACAAAATACAAGCACGCCTATTTCCCCATGACCTCCCAATATGGTATTTTAACAAAATCTTCTATCTTCACTAATCTGGGAGGTTTTAAAATGGCATCTCAATGCAATTTTAATTTAATCTGCATTGTTTTTACTATGAGAGAGATTGAGCATCTCTTCATATATTTAGGAGTCATCTGTGTTTCCTGTTGCAAGATCAGGCCATTCGCTGCTTTTGCCCATTTTCCTGCTGGGCAGTTCATCTTCTTCTCATTGATTTTTCTAAACTTCTTTATATTCAACAGATCCTCAGGTTTGCAAATTTGCCCACTTACTAAAATATCTTTGTAATCGGCAAACACTCGCTGTGCTTTCATGGCTGTTCACATGCACACAGCGAGGCAAAAAATGCGAGTCATTCGGCACGCAGGCTCCCAGCGGAGTTCGAACAAGGCGGTGCTCTGCCGCCTCGTCCCAGCTTTCAAACTGTAAACAAGAGTTCTTTTCATGGTCTACTTAGTGCCACATTTCCCACATGTGTGTTTTTTATTGGTGATTTGGCTGTTTAAAATGGTCCGCAAGCCCACTGCTGAAGTGCTGTCTAGTGCCCCTAAGAGCAAGAAGGTCATGATGTGCCTTATGGGGAAAATATGTGTGTTTAAGCTTCCTTAAGGCATGATTTATGGTGCTGTTGGCTGTGAGTTCCGTGTTAATGAACCAGCGATATACATTAAATAAGGTGTCTTAAAACAGAAACACACATAAAATGAGGTTATGTATTGATCGGTTGACAAAAAGGTTGTGACCAAAGGATCGTAGGAAATTACACTGCTTCCCCTAGGAGCAATGGTTCAGTATCTGCTAATTCAGCGTTCAAAGTGACTTTGTAGTGACTTTATAGAACAGAACTACTGTGAATAATGACAACCACTGGGGAATTAGCTCTTTGTTTGTTTTATAAGTTGCAGTTACTGCATCTAGTTTATTATTTGTCTTTTAATTTCACTTTTCTGTTGGCAAGGATATATATTTTATGTTTCCATGTGGTCAAGTTTGTGAAATTAATATTTACTATACACCTATGGCTATTGTGATTTAGTCAGAAAGGAAAAATGAATGAGTGGAATAAACACCTGAATCCAGGTATTAACTGCCATCTGGCCCATGGATCCCTGCCCAAGCAGAAATAAGCTATCTCTCCATCCACTTAACTAAAGCCTACCTGATGGAGAGGAAGAGAGAGATTATATGACTGTTACTTCAAAGGGGAGCAATTAGACTCCCAGGAGTACTATTTCACTTTATCCTTGAAATATTTATCTGAGGATAGAATGAGCCCATGGCCCCAGTGACAAAAAGATTCATGAAAACTTCCACTTCTATTCTCACAAAACTGAAGTAGAAACATTTAATATTTTGGGGGTCACATCAACCTTCACCCAACATAAGTTGCTTGAGACACTCATAATAAAACTTTCCCTTTGATCAGTTTTGAGTGGGATCATCCCCAAAGGAACGAAAAACTACCTTCTGGTGAAGTGAGGAGTATTTTGTCAATTGTCAGTTAACAGAGTCCAAAAGTAGTATTTTCGTGAAGCCAAAAGTGACAAACTGACTCCAAATTGGAACTTGCACGTCCAGCCCCTCAGTTTGTCAGTCTCATGTGATGCCTGATTTTCAGCCTCTGATTGCGACACAATGAAAGTTCACAATGGAACCATGCAGGAGCCAGCCCTTGCCCACAGTGCTCTTGGCCAGTCATTTGACTTCAGCAACAGATATGAATCTGTGACCTACATGCAAATTATCCCCGATGACATGGATACAGAATTATAAAAGGGAGACTAACAAAAAACATCTCATTTGACAAGCAGTTAAGTTTACCGCTACTAGGGCAGTAAGCAGACCACACCTGTAAGAGCTAGTCAGCTTTATTATATATGATCTGTACAGTAACATCATTGAATTTTCAGTTTGTTGGTGATTAATACTGTATTTTTTGCCTTAGAACTGCATTCGGAGTGCTCAAGTTCTCTCTTCTAACTCACCATTGGTTATTCCAAAATACTTGTCTTTCTTATGAAATAGAAGCACTGTGTTGTCCTCACATTCCCATAATTCTATAGGCAAATCAAGTGGATTTGTTGCTATTATTCTTAAAGAAGACAGGCATTGTCTTCTTCAAGGAAGAAGCAGATATTGCCTAGGTGAAGTCAGGGGATGGGTTTCATTCTCCCCCACCCCCCTCTACCTGCAACAGACTGAACTGTGTAACCCCCTCCCAAATTTATATATAGAAGCCTTATCCCCCAATGTAGCTGAATTTGGACATAGGGCTTTTGGGGTTAATTAAGATTAAATGAGGTCATAAAGATGGGGTCCTGATCCAATAGGACCAGTGGCCTTACAAGAAGAGGAAGACCTGGTCTGCCCTCCCCACCCCACGCGCGCTCTTGCTCTCACTTGCTCCCTCCTTCTCTCCCCACGTGCACGTACCAGGAAAAGGCCATGTTATCACACATCCTGATGGTGGCCATCTGCCAGCTGGGAGGAGAGCTCTCACCAGAACCTGGCCCTGCTGGCACCCTGGTCTTATACTTCGGGCCTCCAGAACTGTGAGAATAGAAATATCTGCTGTTTAAGCACCCTTGTCTGCAGCATTGTGTATGGCAGCCTGAGCTAAGGCACTGCTTCTCCTTGGCTCAGGAGGCCTGAGGTTCTATGTTGGTTCTGAACAGCCTTGTGTATAGCCATTTCCCCACACCATCCTCAAGCCCTGCCTCAACAGCACCCACAGTCCTAACCTTTCCAGCAACTTCCTTCCCCTTCCTCCCAATTCGTCAAAACCTCTCCCTTCTGACTACTGTTTCTTCGGCTACATGCTTTCTTAGGTGACTGGATGATACGGCATCAATGTCTGCTAAGGATGTGAGACTATATTCATTCCACCTGTCTCCTGACCCAGGTATCTAAGGGCAGAGCAGTTCTCCTGAAACTTGTCCTGATTCCTCCAAGATCTTGATAAGCGCAAGACAAACCTGACAACCCTGAGCTTGTCTGGAGCTGGGCAGAGGAAATGGTCCTAAGAAGGACCACTGTAAAGGTTAACATCCAAGGTAAACCACCTCCTTCATAATCTTGTCCCTAGCTCTTGGGAAACAGCCCAGGTTTTTGGCTTCCTATTTAATAGTCCTTCCAGCATAGCTACCTCCTTCAGTAACTTTATAACAATAATAATTTTTAAAAGGCTAAGATGTAATCATTTCAGACACTGAAGCAGGTTACCAGAAGACATAGCAGAGGGCAAACCAACCTTTTAGACCATCTTCCTTGTAACCTGATATTTTTGTTCCATTTAACATATCAAAGTGACTATAAATCTCAGTCCACAAATTCAAAGATGCCAGAATACCTATGTTGAAATGGTTTCCCTTATATTAAATTAAATACAACTCCTAGCCCCTTTCCTGCTAATTGGTAGGGCATCCATCCCCCAAAGCCCCTTCTCAGCATGCCATCAAACCAGAACCCAAAAGGTGAGGTAGTGCATGAAAATGGGGCGGCGGGAAGAACTCCGCAATGGTCAGTTTCTTCCAGGTGCCCCTAATGTCCTCACTGGTGAGGGCGCAGGGCAAGTGCTTCCTTGAACGGGCATCTCTTTGCTTCAGTACCATGACCAGGGTCCAGCACCTAATGTACAAACCACCTCTTACACCCCACTTCTCTTCCCTGACCTTTTTATTTGATCTAAGGAAATGAATCTCTCCTCCTCTGATTGTCCTGAAAAGAGCTTCACATGAATTTGTCAAAGCTGAGGCTTTAGAAAAACAAAAGCCAGGAAGAGAAATATCTTACTGAAAACTTCTGCTTCCTGCCCAATAACAAAAACTTCCTCTAGTCCAAGAGAGCATCAAGAACTTGGTTACACTGTGACCTGGGAAAGAGAAAATACAGAGAAAAAGTGATACTTTCCTCAGTTATCCTGGTCCACAAACAACAGGTCTTCAGTGGGAATATCAGATATAGTACAATTTCAGGCAAGCCCTCCTTGCTGAGTATTACCAGGCAGCTTGTTACTGCACGACCTGGGAAGTCTCACTCCGAGCCGTAACTTCCTATAAACCACTTCACCAATCTGAACTAACTTTTGTCCATTTATGAATTCAACAAACTTTTATAAGGTTGCAGGAATTTGGGGAAGTATGTAGGATAAGTCTTGGGGCTTAAACTATGCCTTGACATCAGTTGTGCATGATCAGTGCATAAGACAAAGGATGCAATTACAAGGATAGCACAAACCCAAGGTACTTGGAGCACCAAGGAGGGGAACACAACATGGCCTGGTGGGGAGAGTCTGAGCCCGCCTTGCACGGTGCGTGACACCCAGGGCAAGGCACTGAAAGGGCAGCACTGTGCAGGCAGCACCAGCAGCAGGAATGATGGCTGAGGCTCCTGGGAGGCTGGCAGGATCCAACCCCAGTGCAGGTCACCTTCCAAGGTGAACTTGCATTGTGTCCTAGTAGCAATGAAGTTTCTTGGAACAGCTTTGGGAGGAAGGGTTACATGCTAAGATTTTTTTTTAGCAGCATAAACAACACAAATGTATAACTGTCTAGTTCTGCAGGTCAGATGTCTGACCCAGGTCGCACTAGGCTTAAATCAAGGTATTGGCAGGCTGAGTTCCTTTCTGGAGATCTAAAGGAAAATCCATTTCCCTGCCTTTTCCAGCTTCTAGACGCTGGCCACGTCCTTTGCTCATGACCCCTTCTTCAGTCTTCAAAGCCGGCACAGGCGTGCGAGTCCTTTCCACACTGCATCACGGTTAATTCCTTCCCTGCCTTTCTCATCTACTTTTTATTTTTTTAATGAAAATCAGAAAATATTGTTATTTATTCTTTCCATCTATATTAGATTTTTTTGCCCACATTTTTTCTACATTTTTTTATTATTGTTGAAGTACAGTTGTCTCTATTTTCTCCCCACGCCAACCATCCCCACTTCCCACTCTTGATCCCACCCCACCTTGGTTTTGTCCCTGTGTCCTTTATACACGTTCCTGAAAACCCTTCCCCCTTTGCCCCCATTATCCCCTCTCACCTTCCCTCTGGTTACTATCAGTTTGTTCTTAATTTCAACGTCTCTGGTTATATTTTGCTTGCTTGTTTGCTTTGTTGATTAGGTTTTTTTGAAGCATTTTTTAATTGAGGTGAAATTCACATAACATAAATTAACTGTTATAAATTGTACAATTCAGTGGCATTTAGTATATTCACGATGCTGTACATCTGCTATCTATATCAAGTTCCAAACCTTTTTAATCACCTCAAAAGAAAGCCCTGTATCCATAAGCAGTTACGACCCCCACCACAGCTCCTGGCAACCACTGATCTACTTTCTGTCTCTCTCAATATATACCTATGCTAGGTATTCTATATAAATAGAATCACATAATACATGACCTTTCGTGGTTGGTTTCTTACACTTACCATGATGTTTTCAAGGTTGTACCATCTATCAGTACTTCATTCTTTTTTTATGGCTGAATAAAAGTAAGTGCATTGTATGAATATCCCACATTGTACCTATCCATTCACCCTTTGATGAACAACTTCTTTCCACTCTTAGCTAAGGTGAATGGTGCTACTGTGAAAATCTGTGTACAAATTTTGAGTGCCTGTTTTCAGTCCTATTGCATATATACTTAAGAGCAGAATTGCGGGTCACATGGTAACTCTGTTTAACTTTTAAGAAACCACCAACCTGTTTTCCACAGCAGCTCCACCGTTTTACATTTCCTCCAACAACGTATGAGAGGAAATCTCTCCCCATCTTTGCCAACACTTGTTTTCCTTTTTTGTTGGTGTTGGTTTTGGTGTGTGTGTGTGTTGTGTATGTGAGAGATAGCTAGCCTAGTTGGTTTGAGGTGGTATCTTATTGTGGTTTTGATTTGCATTTTCTTAATGACTAATGATACTGAGTATCTTTTTAAGATTTGCTTTTTAAATAACTGAATTTGGAGGTTGTGTGAAAAGTAGATTTAAAAGGGAGTGAAAAGATGATGGACAACCAGTTTTTTAGGTTAAATCTGATAACATCATGAATGAACAATGGAAGTAGGAAAAAGAAGAAAAAACAAATTGGGAAAATGGTTAGAAAGTAAAATTGTCAGACTTTGGGACCAGCAGAATGGGGGAAAGGTGGTCAAATGAAAGGGAGAAGCCAAAGCATCCTCATCCATAAAGTAAAAGGGTGGAGCCCCAGGACCTAGAGTGCTTCCCGGCATTAACATTCTTTCTCCAAGTGACTTTGCCTTGCAAATATCAAAGAGGTTTATGAGGTGAAATTTACTCAGTATGTTGCACACATACTTTAACTGTTTCTAAGACTAAACCCTTCTCATGCAGGGATAACTGAGACACAACAAAATTTAAATGGAAACTATTTTAACTTAGTTATTTTAAAATTAATTGTTAATTTGGGTAATTAATTTAACCGAGGTAGCCCCTAAATCATTGTGTTTTTCATAACATTTCACAGTGCCAGGGGTTTGTCACCCTAAGTAAGCCTTTGTCCTGTCAAAATGACAATATGGGTTCGACACAGAAGTATTGGAAATAAGTTGATGCCAACCCCCAATAAAAGACGTAAAAGTTGTGCTTCAAAAATAACATAATTCCATAATAAGAAGGACCAAGGTTACGTTAGGATTAACAGATTTTATAAGGTGCAATTTCCTTAATATGGGTTCTGACTTCTCCATTCTTACAGAAAAACACAAAAGTTGGCACACTTCAAAATGTACCTTACTCATAACTTAGAGTCAAAACAGTTTCATTAAGAATGCTTCTTCAAAGTTACAAATGAATCAACAAAAGATGGTTTATTACTCAATCCTTTTAACAATTTAGGAATGAATCTAATTCATAAAATAAATTTAAGTAGAATAATCTCAACAAGCAAGAACTGCACCTACTTTTAAATAACAGTGATAATTTTATCATGTGTGTTAATGCTAAATAACTACAATCAGATAGGTGCTATGGTAAATCCACGAGATTATACACGGAAACCCACCCAGTCACTACAAAAACGTCTCTTTGGAAGATTTATAAATTCTGTGGTTTTATCGTCACGTGGTCGTTAAGATAGCAAAAGAATTGAAGGATTTGCCCTTCGTAAGCTATATTCAAACACCTTTCATTTTCTCAAGTACTTCTCTCCCATTCATTTACTATCGCTCAACAGTTCTTTTTCTTAGCTTAGTCCTCTTGGAGGCACACATTCCATTCAACCATTAAATTGAATTGCCATTCTATCAAGTAATTTCTATTCTTTCAATCTTACTCCTAGTAAGATATAAAATGCTCATTTTTTTTCTAAGACTCAGCCTGATCATGAAATGATTTCCATGGAGGGGTCATAAGGAGGCCATGACAGGAGTTAAAGGTTAAACAGAGGTTTGTGGGGAACAGAATTAGAGGAAGCATCATCTGACGCCAGTCTGGACTTTCTCACCTCATGTGCCTGGGACGCCTTTACCCTAGTGGGCTGCCGCAGTCCCCCAACCAGCCCTGCAGGAGTAAGCAAGGATGTCACACTTCTGATCCCCCTCTCTTCTCATCACCAGTTTCTCTTCACAGGATGTTAGGGAATCACAGTGTGCCCCTCTTTGCCTTCAGCAATACTGCTTGTCTTAAAGTCTATGTTATCTCATCTTAGTATAGATGCTCTGACTCCCTTATGGTTGCTGTTTGCATAAAGTATCTTTTTCTACCTGTGGTGTAATTAAAAATAAATATTTGGTCTTTTTCTCTGGTTTCCAGCAGAGCTCCTGAAGCCCTTGTGATTTACTATCTTTTGGTGTGCTAATGACATGGTGGAGGCTGGCTGTTGAAAACCAACCACATGATTAATCCCCCACCTCTGGGGAGGGAAGAGGAGCTGGAGACAGAGTTTAATCACCTATGGCCAATAGATTAACCAATTGTGCCTACATAATGAAATCTCCACAAAAATTCCTAAATTATGGGGTTTGGGGAGCTCCTGAGTGGGTGGACACACCCATGTGTCAAGAGGGTGGCATGTCCAGACTCCGTGGGGACACAGGCTCCTGTAGGTGGAGCCTGTGTGATACCCTTCCAGACCCGAGCCTATGTACCTCTTCGTCTGAGAGTTTGTATCCTATAGAATAAACAGTAAGAACACTGCCTTGAGTTCTGTGAGTTGTTCTCAGGAATTATCAAACATGAGGCGATAGCGAGGTGTTGTCGGAACCCCAAATTTGTTGTTAGGCAGACTTGGGGGTTGCCTGGGAACCACACTTGCAGCTGGTGTTTGAAGTAGAGCAATCTTGTGGAACTAAGCCCTTTAACTTGTGGGATCCGATGCTAACTCTAGTTACATGATGTCAGAATAGAATTGAATTGTTGGACATCCAGGTGGTTTGAGAGAATTGGAGAACAGTTGTGGGAAAAAGGTGCATATTTGGTATAAAAAAATGCACACTATCCTTTCATTGTTAAGCTTGTTTTATCTTTGGATTTCATAATCTCTATTGACCTAGATTTAAGTCTGCACATATTTTTCTCCTACCAGTAAAAATACTACTCTTTTGAATTCCTCCAATGGATTGTTGTAAGAAGAGTTTTTGGCATCACTTCCTGCTGATTCCTTTTTCTAAACCCAGCAATTCAGTTCTGCCTTCCAGAGTGACCAAAGCCCAGATGTGAAGGTGATCTGGTTGTGCCATCTCTCAGCCCACTGATTGCCAGGGTTGATTCGGCTGATCTGGCTGGCTAGGCGGGTGTCCGCTTCCTCCCTCACCGATCCATGTGCATCCCCCCCCCCGAAGCTGTGTGCTGGGTCGAAGAGGACAACCTTCCCAACTAGAGGATAGGACTGGTCTTTGGTTAAGGGTATATGAGTAGCTGCGCTCCCCTGCTAGAACCTCCAAACAAGCTCTCAAGGTCCAGAGTGACCAAAGCCCGACCCCCAATTACTCCCCCCTGGGAGATACCAGGACCTTGGCTCTACCAACTTCCATGGAAGTTTGATCAGCATCTTTGAATTCAGGCTACAACCATCCACCGTCTCTATGGCAAATGCCATCATTCCTGCTTTAAATAAATGAGAAATTTAGAACCTAGGATTGAGCAGTAATTCTTCCAAAAAATAAAAGACTAGAACCTAGATCCTCAGAATTTTAACCAAACAAGTTATTAAGTGTGTATAAGAATCATCTAGGATTTTTTAAAAATTCAGATTCCTGGCTTCAGTCATTGTGATACAAAACAACTGAGGCAAAACCCAAGAATTTGAATTTTTAACAGCACTTCAGATTATTCTAGTTTACGGAATCTAAGAACAGTAATTCAACAGGCAACTAGTTATAGGTTCAAAAGCACTTGGGAGAGAACTGCCAGGCCAAGCAAAACCAAATATGGAAAATAAAAAGAGAAAATATCTTTATTTTTTATTAGAAAGATTGTTACTAGTATGGAATCAAGAGTAAGGGCTCCAAGCAAGGACTTAGTGACCACAGAGTTTTTATCCTTAATAAGAACTAATAAGTAAGAACATTATCTTAATTAGACGTTACCCTGAATATGACTAACTTTCCCAACTCCAAACAATTTTAATGAAAACTCTGGCCTTTAGAACTTTAGATGCCTTTAGCAGAAATGGGAGTTCAAAGCTGTATCTTTAGATCACATCTGGAGTTTGAAAATTTTCTTAAATTATTATTTTTTAAAATTTTATATACCACCTTATTCCAATAAGGTTTGAGATTATTTCCGAAATTTACTTTGGTACAAAAATTTATTTTGGCTTTTATAAATGAACAGAATAAGGTTCTGCCCTCAATGACTCAGCACATGGGTAGCTGAGCACATCAATTAAAATACAGTCTGTGGGATCAGGCAGCTCAAGTCCACGTCTCAGCTCCCTTCCTTATTAACAGGAAACCCTGGGCTGGTTATTTGACCACTTCACTCCTCAGGTTCTTTGTATAAGGGAGGAAAAACATTGCCTACTTCACTGGATTCTGTGGGAGCTGTCCCCCAAACCTGTAGTGAGCATAAGATAAAGAGTTATTCAACTCATTAATGGGGAAACGAGCAGGATGACAAAGCTAATTTAAAGGAGTATGGGAAAGACTAATTCACATAATAAGTGAAAGAAGCGATGGAATAGGATTGCCAAATTATTTATAGAACTGTTAACCATCCTATCAGGTAATAAAACTTAACACTTGGGGTCATCTTTTCTATAGAAATGATTTGCATCTCCACCACCCCAAAATTACTTGAAATGTATCAGTGTGCTACAAGTTGGCATCTAATTCCACCTGGGCCTGAACCAACAGTAAATAGTCACACAAAGACACATCGCTAGCGAATTAGGTAATGCCTGGGGGTCCCATCCTGTTCGACAACGCTCCAAGAATGAAGAGACATGCAGTCATCATTTTGCCTTATTTCCAAGTTTTGGATACTTTTCTTTAATACACGTAAGGTGTTCAGCACAGAGCCTGCTACAAAATAAGTGCTGAAAACATGACAGCGTATTTATTATTTCTATCTTTATAATGCTATCTCTTCCACATGCTGGGTGATCTTAGGCAGTGTTCTCTCATTGCTTTAGTTTTCCCTTCTCTGAAATGGTGAGACAGGTGTTTTCCACCTCACAGGGCTAGAGGGAAAATTAAGCAAGGATTTAGTATGTGCGAAACAGCGTTTGGCACATAGTATTCACTAAATGAGTGAAAGTGAATGCTGTCATTCCCCAAAGCACTTGATGTCAACACTACAGCCAACATTTTCACAACAGAAGGGAAAGAAAGGGGGCAAGTCACCGCTGTGACAGAGAGGGTGGGCACAGCTGGCCGGAGGATGCCCAAAGGTCTTTTGCAGCTTGAGTTTGAACTAAAGAACAAGCTATTTATAGCTGGGCTGGGAAACAGCTCTCCCTTGCCTCAAACATTATTAAAGTGGACATATTCCAGGGTTCTGAAAGCAAAGATAAATTTTATACTCTTGTTTGTCTACTTTTGGCCCTCATCCTGACACAGTAATAAGATGCAACACACTTTCACAGGTTACTACAAGAATAGCCTGATGTTTCTAGACCAAATCCAGGCCTATTTTGTCCATGACATCTTTCCCTGGGGACGAAAATGTTAATTATTCTTTACTAAGAGCAGCTTCCCCAACATGTTTGACTGCCTTATTTGATGTGGAAATAGAAAGCAAATGTCATCACCAACCAAACACTCCACACAATCGCTGCCCAAACAGCCAAGCAGCCCCGGCTATTTTCATATTTTCCCCTCTGTGCAAGGAGCATCTGAAATGCATATAAAGCAGACCAATGACCATCTTCCCAGCAGTCTTCTCCGGGCATTTGTGTGCTGGGGAAAGCTCTGCAGACATCCCTCTGAGCTTTGTGGACTTCTCTTTTCCATGGGTCATTGTATGAAAAATAAAGAACAAGATCATAAACAGCACCCAGAACCCAGAGACAGTCCAGCTGTTTTTTCAAAACACACAAATATTGATGAAAATAGGGTTGATGGCAGTTCCAGGGGGCACATTTACTAGACAGCTGCGTGGAGCGGTCTCTCTCCTCCCAGGCCGCGCTGCCTGTGTTGACAACGCAGCCTTCGTGAACCAGCGAGCTCAGCACACCGTGACTGCCTCAGAAGGTGTGCATTTGAACGAGCACATTTCAACACGGAGATGGCCTGTAATGTATCACCCCGTACACGGGTAGTTATTGTTAGGAGATTATCATGGCCCTGGTAGAAGTGATTCATCCTTTTCTACTTGTTTATTCAGCTATCCTTTTATTTATTTATTCTCTAATGACAGAATAAATGTATTACCAATATCAGATAATGTGTATATCACAGAAAAGCACAAAGAAATAGCCAAAAATTCTGCAGAATTCCACCACCCAAAAATAATCCCACCAACATGTTTTTATTTTATGTACCTCTAGGGCCCTTTTTGTGTTTGAGACAGAGAGATGGTACCTTTGTAGATTTGAACATATGATTGTAACCTGCCTGGCAGGTGAAACTTGGTTCCAGCTATCTAAGTCTGAATAGCAAATCACCTCCAAACTCAGTGGCTTTTAAAACAGCAAACAGCAGTATGTATTTTCCCCAAAATCTGCAATTTGAGCAGGGCTTGAGGGGGACAGTTTGTCTTTGTTCTGCTCAGTATCAGCCAAGGCAGGTGGCTCCAAGGCTGGGGCTGACATTATATGAAGACTCCCTTGCTCAGCTGCCCGGGGTCTCGGCTGGAAGACAAAGAGCTGGGCCTCGATGACTGGGTGTCCCTGGACATCTCTTGCTTTCTATGCTTTGTCTTCACAGTGACTCCAGCACAGCAGGTTCAGGTGAGCTGGATTTCTTACCTGTCAACTTGTGTTTCCCAAGGCTTTTGTACCGTATCACTTTTTATGACTTAGCCTTGGAAGTACACAGCATCACTGCTACCTCATCTTATTTATTAGAAATGAGTCATTAGAACCAGTCTACATTCATGGGGCAGGTAAACTGGCATTCACCTTCCTGGAGGGAGTGTCAAAGTGTTTCTGACAATATAAACAAAACAGAAACAGACTCAGAGGTACAGAGAACAGACTGATGGCTGTCAGACGGAAGGAATGGAGCTGGGGGACAAGGTGAAAAAAAGGGATTAAGAAGTAAAGTTGGTAGTTACAAAATAGTCATGGGGATGTCAAGTACAGCATAGGGGATGCAGCTATTAGTATTGTAATAACTATGTACGGTACCAGGTGGGTACCAGAAATATCAGGGGGACCACTTTGTAAAGTATATGTTTGTCTAACCAACCATGCTGTGCACTGGAAACTAATACAAAATAATATTAAATGTAAATTGTAACTGAAAAATTTTTTAAGGTTTGTAAACATGTTTTAAAACCCCAGGAACTCAGGAACTAAATAAATAGGTGAATAAATAAATAAGGAAGAATGAACCACTTCTAAGAAAGGTTGTAAAAATTTTTTCACACTAATGTTTTCCACCAATAACGTCTCCACTGTGTGACATTATAGCCAATCTCATTCTTGCAATATACCTGTTAAATAAATGCATGTCTCCTGTGGCAATAAACATTTGTTGGCTGAATGAATTTAACAAGCCATGAATATTTTTACACCATAATTTTAAGGCAGCGTTGTGGATGTCATAATTTATTTAACTAATTTCCAGTTAATTTTAGATATGTAGAACATTTACTTTGTTATACAAATAAGTCTATGGTTAACACCCTATAACAGAAGTCTCTATTTTCTTCTGATAAATTCAAAAACAGAGTTTTTTAGGATAAAAGGTATATATATTTTTAAGGTTTTAAATATCTGGTGCAAAAATGCCCTGTTTTTTTCAAAAATAAATTTTATTCTTTAGGAGAGTTTTAGGTACACAACAAAATTGGGCAGAAGATATGGAGATTGCCCATATGTCACCAGTCTCTACGCAGTCCTAGCCCCCCATGGGCACCATCCCCCACAAGAGAGGTACATTTGTTAGAGCTGATGTTCCTTCACCAACACATCACGATCACTCAGAGTCCACAGTTTACATTAGGGTTCACTTGGTGTTGTACCTCTTATGGGTTTGGACAAATATCTAAGGATACATATCCATAACTATAAAATCATACAGAGTATTTTTAAAGTATAATGACACGTATCCACCTTTATAGTATCATACAGAATAGTTTCACTGCCCTAAAAATCCTCTGTGCTCCTCTATTCTTTACTTCCCCCTAAACCCTGGCAACCACTGACAGTTTTTACTGTCTCCATAGGTCTGTCTTTTCCAAAATGGCACATAGTTGGGATCGTGTAGTCTTTTCAGCCTGGCTTCTTTCACTCAGTAATATGTACTCAAGTTTTCTCTGTATCTTTTCATGGCTTGATAGCTGATTACTTTTTAGCACTGAATAATATTCCATTGTCTGGTTGCACCACAGTTTAGGTATCTATTCACTTCCTTAAGGAAATCTTACATCCAAGTTTTGACAATTATGAATAAAGCTTCAATAAACACCTGTATGCAGGTTTTTGTATGAAAATAAATTATCTACTCCTTTGGCAAGATACCAAGGAGCATGATTGCTAAATCATACAATAAGCCTATGTTTAGCTTTGTAAGAAACTGCCAAAGTGGCTATATCATTTAGCATTTCCACCAGCAAAGAATAAGAGTTCCTATTACTTCAGATGCTCACCAGCATTTGGTGCTGCCAGTGTTCTGAATTGTGAGCATTTTAATAGATGCCCATGGCATCTCCTTCTTAGTTTAATTTGTAGTTCCCTGCTGATAGATGGTGTGGGGCATATCCTAATTTGCCATCTGTGTATCTCCTTCAGTGAGGCCTTTGCCTCATTTTCTAATCAGGTTGTTTGCTTTCATGTTGAGTTTTAAGATTTCTTTGTATATTTGGGGTAATAGCCCTTTCTCTCTTGTGTCTATTACAAATATTTTCTTCCAGTGTGAGGCTAGTCTTTTCATTCTCTTTATAGTGTCTTTTGCAAAGCAGAAAATTTTAATTTTAATTAATCTAGCTTATCATTTCTTTCATGAATTGTACTTATGGCATTTATCTAAAAAGTCTTCACCAAACACAAAGTCATCCAGGTTTTCTATGTTCTTCTAAAAATTTCATAGTTTTGCATCTTACATTTAGATCTGTGATCCATTTTAACTTTTTTTTGTGGAGGGTGTATCATCTGTGTCCAGATTCATGTGATGTCCAGTTGTTCTGTTCCATTTTCTGAAGAAACTGGTTTTTTCTCTGTCGTATTGCCTTTGCTCCTTTGCCAAGACTCAGTTGACTGAATTCATTTGGGTCTATTTCTGGGCTTTCTGTTTTGTTCCATTCATCTATCCCCCTGGTCTTACAACAATACTACACTATCTTGATTTTTGTAGCTTTACCTTCACTTTTGAAGTCAAAGAGCATTAGTTCTTTATTTTTGTCTTTTCATATTGTATTGGCTATTCTGAGTCTTTTGCCAGTTTGTATAAATTTTAGAATCAGTTTATCCATCTCCTTATAATAACTTGATAGGATTTTGATTGGGAATATATTGAATCTGAGTTTTCCTATTTATAAAGATGAAATGTATCTCCATTTATTTAGTTCTGATTTCTTTCATCAGAGTTTTGTAGTTTTCCTTGTATAGATTTGTACATATTTTATTAGCTTTATACCTAAATATTTAATATTTTGGCATGCTAATGTAAATGGTACTGTATTTTTTAATTTCAAATTCCACTTGTTCATTGAGATATATAGGAAAGCAATGAACTTTTATTAACCTTGTGTCCTACAAACTTGCCATAATCACTTATTAGTTCCTCCTGGAACAAACAACAAAAAACTCCTTTTTCGCTGTTGGTGCATTCTTTCAGGTTTTTTCTATACACACTCATGTCATCTGCAAACAAAACTTTCATTTCTTTCTTCCTAATCTGTATATCTATTGCTTCCTTTTCTGGTCTTACTGCTCTAGCTCACACTTCCAGTGTGATGTTGAAAAGCAGTGCTAAGAGGGAATGTCATTGCCTGATTTCTGATCTGAGTGAGAAAGCTGTTAGTTTTCACCTTTAAGTATGCCATTAGCTGTAGGTTTTTTTGTAGATATTCTCTACCAAGTTAAGGAAGTTCCCTCTATTCCTAGTTTACTGAGAGATTTGATCATGAATGGGTGTTGGGTTTTGTTATAAGCTTTTTCTAAATTTTTTGATGCGATCATATGATTTTTCTTCTTTAGCCTGTTGATGTGATGGATTACATTAATTTATTTTTGAATGTTGAACCAGCCTTGCATACCTGGGGTAAATCCCACTGGTTTTGGTATATAATTCTTTGTATACATTGTTGAATTTGATTTGCTAATATTTTATTGAGGATATCTGTATCTATGTTCATTAGTGATATTAGTCTGTGGTTTTATTGTAATGCCTTTTCCAGTTTTGATATTAAGGTAATATTGGCCTCATAGACTGAGTTAAGAAGTACGCTCTCTGCTTCTGTCTTCTGAAAGAGACTGTAGAGGATTTGTATAATTTATTTCTTAAATGTTTTGTAGAATTTACCAGTTAATCCATCTGAGACTGGTGCTTTCTGTTTTGGAAGATTAGTAATTATTGATTCAATTCCTTTAATAGAGTTAGGCCTATTCAGATGGTCTATTTCTTCTTGCAAGTTTTGGCAGATTGTGTTGTTCAAGAAATTGGTCCATTTAGGTTATCAAAATGTGGACATACAGTTGTTGATAGTATTCCTTATTATCATTTTAATGTCCATAGCATCTGTAGTGATGTCTTCTCTTTCATTTCTAATATTAGTCATTTGTGTTGTCTCTCTTTTTTGTCTTAGTTAGCTGGGCAAGAGGCTTATCTGTTTTATTGATCTTTTTAAGCAATGAGCTTTTGGATTATGGGGGGCCGGCCAAGATGGAGGCGTAGGTAGAAACACTTTACTTCCTCACACAACCAGAAGAAGGATAACAACCAATTTATAAACATAAAACAGCCAGGATTGCCAGGGAATCAAACTGCATGGAAGTCTGATAACCAAGAGGTTACAGAGAAAACATTCATCCAGACCGGTAGGAGGAGTGGAGATGGGCAGCTGGGGCAGAAGGATGGGTGGCAAGGTGGAGGACTGGGTGGGCGAGGTGGCAGCTGGCGGACAGGATTTCCCACATTCACATGCAGATAAGCTGGAAAGAACAACGGGGGAGTGAGACAGTGTAACCCAGGGGTCTAGTGCAGGGAAATAAAGCCTCCAGAGCTCTGGCAGTAAAAACCTGTGGGGGTTGTAGTTGCTGGAGAAACTCCCAGCCTCATAGGAGAGTCCGTTGGAGGGGCCCACAGGATCCTAGAATGTACACAAGCCCACCTACCTGGGAATCAGCACCCAAAAGGGCATAATCTATTTGTAGGAAGTGAGGGAAGTGATGGAAAGTGGGGTGAGAGCTGAGCAAGTAGCACTGTAACCTCTCTGACCCCTCCCCCACATACAGCACCACAACACAGCAAAGAGAGTTGCCCCACTCTGGTGAATACCTAACAATGTAACATGTCTGCCAAGACAAAGCAATACAGCCCAAATGAAAGAACAGATTGAAACTCCAGAAAACAAACTATGCAACAAGGAGATAGACAACCTATTGGATGCAGAGTTCAAAACACTGGTAATCAGGATTCTCACAGAAATTATCAAGTTTGGTTGCAAAATGAAGAAAGAAATGAAGACTCTGCAAAGTGAAATTAAGAAAAATATACAGGGAACCAACAGCGAAGGGAAGGAAATCCAAACTCAAATCAATGATTTGGAACAAAAGGAAGAAATAAACATCTAACCAGAACAGAATGAAGAAACAAGAATTCAAAAAAAAAAAAAAATTTAGGAGAGGCTGAGGAACCTCTGCGACAATTTTAAACATCCCAAGATCTGAACCATAGGGATGCCAGAAGGAGAAGAGGAAAAGCAAGAAACTGGAAACTTACTTGAAAAAATAATGAAGGAAAACTTACCCAATCTAGTAAAGGAAATAGACTTCCAGGAAGTCCAGGAAGCTCAGAGAGTCACAAAGAAATTGGATCCAAGAAGAAACACACCAAGGCACATCATCATTAGGTTACTCAAGATGAAAGATAAGGAGACAATCTTAAAAGCAGCAAGAGGAAAGGAAAGAGTTACCTACAAAGGAGTGCCCATAAGACTATCAGCTGATTTCTCAAAAGAAACCTTGCAGGCAAGAAGGGGCTGGAAAGAGGTATTGAAGTCATGAAAGGCAAGGACCTACACCCAAGATTACTCTATCCAGAAAAGCTATCATTTAGAATACGAGGGCAGATAACGTGCTTCCCAGACAAGGTAAAGTTAAAGGAGTTCATCATCACCAAGCCTTTATTATATGAAATATTAAGGGGACTTATCTAAGAAACAGAAAAAGATCAAAAACTGTGAACAGTAAAATGACAACAAAGTCACAACTATCAACAAGTGAACCTAAAAAAAAAAAAAAAAAACCTAAGCAAACAATAGAACAGGAACATAATCATAGATATAGAGATCACATGGAGGGTTATCAGTAGGGAGGGGAAGGGAGAGAATGGGGGAAAGGTACAGGGAATAAGAACTATAACTGGTAAGCAGAAAATAAACAGGGGGAGGTCAAGAATAGTACAGGAAATGGAGAAGCCAAAGAACTTATATGTACAACCCAGGGACACAAACTAAGTGGGGAGGGGAATGCTGGAGGTGGGCAGGGCAGAGGGGGATAAAGGGGAGAAAAAAATGGGGCAACTATAATTGCATAGTAAGTAAAACACATTTTAAAAATAAAATAATCAAAAAAGAATAAGAAAAATAAGTTTTCAGTTTACTTTCACCTACTCTTTCTTTGCTACCCTCCCTTACTTTATATAAATCTAAGTTTCTAATCGATACCATTTTCTCTCTCTCTAAAGAACTTTTAACATTTCTTGTAAGGCAAGTATACTTGCAATAAATCTCCTTAATATTTGTCTGAGAAAGTCTTTATTACCCTTTCACATTTGAAGGGTAATTTTACAGGGTACAGACTTTTAGTTTGATGGTTTTTTTTCCTTTCAATTATTTAAATATTTCACTCCAGTCTTTTGCTTGCACAGCTTCTGAGAAGTCAGACATAATTCTTATATTTGCTTCCATATAGGTAAAGTGATTTTCCCCCTGGCCTTTGTCAGGGTTTTTCCCTTACTCTTTGATTTTCTATAGATTGAAAGTAATATGCCCACGTATGGTTTTTGTTGTTGGTGGTGGTGGGGGCGGGGGGGTGGTTGTTTATTTTTCAAATCCTCCCTGGTGTGCTCTGAGCCTTCTGGATCTGTGGTTTGGTGTCTGACATTAATTCAGTGAAGTTTTCAGTAATTTTTATCTCAAATACTTTTTCTTATTCCTTATGTCTTCTTAATGTTCCTTTCTCTCTTCTGGTATTTCTATTGTCTGTATGTTGTGCCTTTTATAGTTTTTCCACAATTCTTGGATATTGTGTTCTAGTTTTCTTTTTCACTTTTTGTTCTCTTTGCTCTCTTTGGCTTTTGAGTATTTTTCTGATGTATCTCAAGCACGGAGATTCTATCCTCAGTTAAGTCCAATATACTAATAAGCCCATTGTTTTCATTCCTATTATAGTAGGTTTTTCAATCTCTATCAATTCTTTTTGATTATTTCTTAAAATTTCCATCTCTCTGCTTATATTATCTTCTTGCTATTATACTCTCTCTACTTTATCCATTAGAGTTCTTTAGCATATTAACCATAGCTTTTTTTAAATTCCCAATATGATTATTTCAATATCTCCTGCCATATTTGAGTCTAGTTCTGATGCTTATTCTATCTCTTCAAATTCTGGGGTTTTTTTTCCCTTTTGTTATGTCATATAATTTTTTCTTGATAGCTCAGCACAATGTACTGGGTGAACGAACATAACTGTTGCAAATAGGCCTTTGGTAACGTGTGGTGAGGTATGGGGGAGGCAGAAGTGTTCTGTCATTCTAGAATTAAGTGTCAGTATTTGTTGCTTTAATTATGAAGCCAAGCTGGTATCTGATGCAAAAACTACAGAAAATGTAACTTAAAGTAACTTAGGGGCACAGACTCATGTCAAAATGCAGTTCTGATAGTATTGCTAACAGTTATCAGTGCTTCTCCATCTAGCATTATTTCCTTCCTTTCCTATTAATTGCTTTGTTATGAACAATTTTTAAAAATTGTGCATAGTAACTTCTCTTACATTTGCATGATTATCAAATATAATGGATTTTATCCTATGTCTCTCAATCTGCTTCCATTCTTTGAAATGAATTCCTTTCTACTGATCTATTTCTGATTTTGTTTAAAAATATGGCCTATTTTTAATATACAGTGTAAACAGCTTTTGTTGGAACTGGAAATTGTGCTTCCCAATCTCAGCTTTCTTCTCCTTCTGCTTTCAATTAAAGTTCAATTTCACTCCGCTGTTAGCCATATTATGAGATGCACTATATAAAATCTAATTTGCATATACTGAAACATTAGAGAGACACCAGAGGCACTTTTTAGTTATTTAAATCCTAAAATTATTCCCTTATCCCACATCTGGTAGAATCATGTAATGCTCACTTTTTTTTACCCTCTGAAATTCCCCTGTGAGCTGTTAGCAGTAAATGAAATCATCCTCAAGGCTATGAAAAGAACTTTATCAAATAGTCATACCTCTAGCATCATGCTTTCTTGTTTTATTCACATATAAAAGTCCATATTCACATGAACAATTTAGCTTATTTCTACAAGCACAATGGTATTGTATTTATACTTACGAAAGTGAGAATGAACAATAATTTCTTTGGAATTCACTCTCTCTGTCTCTCCCTCTCTCTCACACATACACACATCCAAGGCCTCATACTTTGGTTATGAGCCCTGTGGTTGACAAAGCAGAAACCCAACATAAACTAGTTTCAACAAGTAAAAATTCATTTGTTCACATAAACAGAATGTCTAAGAACAGATTTACAGGGATGGATGGACCTAGGGTCTCTAGCAAGAAGACTTTAATCAGACTTCAGTTTCAATTTCTGTGTCCTTTTCTTTATTCTTGCACAGGTATTTGCTTACACGGGGGCAGAACGGCCAGCAGCACCTTTGGCCTTCTGCCCTCCTGGCTTAGTGTCACAGTGAGAAAGATCGTTTCTTTCTGCAGAGTTCCAGTGAAAGTTCTAGACTGTGCTACATTGGACTGGTTTGGATCAGGTTCTCATCTGGGAACCAACCACTATGGCCAGAGGGTGAACTCTACACTTTAAACAAGCCGAATCATGAGCATCTCCAAGTTCGAGGCCTATTTAAACACTTGGACAGAGCGCGGGAGAGGAGTAGTAGTTCCCAATGGAAAAAAATTGATTGTCAGAAAGTGGCGGTATATTATGGACAGATACATAAAGTAAATATCTACTATGCTCCTTAGAAAGTTTGGAGAGTCAAACCACATTAGACTCTTAGCCTTCTTACTCAACTATTGTGCTCAAATAAACCAGATGATTCAGTCAGCAAACCAGTTCAGTGGAAAAAATTCGAAAACTTGTACTGTGTTGAATAGAGACCCCCAAGTATTTCTCTTTTTAAACAGTATATTGTCATCATACATACCCGTGCAGTATCTTGCTTAGAAGGTCAGAACCAATGAAAAAGAAAGGTTAATAATTCCAGTTAAAGGTAAAGGAACATATTTATTTCATCTATTTTCCAAAAGTCCAGTAAAGTGACAGTTTTTTAAAAATTTTAGGCATAAATCTGGCAGTACAAAGAGAATCAGACAAGAGATGACAGCAAAAAACATTGTGGAAGCTGGAAAGCAGATGAATAAGACTTGTGAAAAAATAAAAAAGAGGTGTGAGACCCAGAAACACATCAAATCAAAGCAGAGTGGATGAGCAGTGTAGGTGCATGGGACAGAGTTCATGTGGGGCTGAAAGAAAAAGAATCAGAAAGAAGTTAGAGAAGTAGACACATGTCCAGACCTGCCACCCAAACCACAGCCTGGGGACTGGCCTTAACGCACGCAGGTAGAAGACTGGAGGTGTGGTCTCCAGAGAGACTCTAAATACGGCGACCAGGCATAGCTGAGTGTAGGGATACATGAGGTCTGTCCAGAATGCAAGCCATGTAATATGAAACATAGAGGAATTTATTGAAGATACAAGAAACATTGTACATAGGATAATGTCACCTCAGTCCCCTTCAAAGTAGGCTTGGGACCTCACTCTGTTCTCCCAATCACCATCAGCTGCCCTGTCATATTTTTCTGAATTTCATCAATAGTCTGAAATCTCTTCCCTTTCAAAGGTGATTTCAGTTTTGGGAAAAGTCAGAAGGTGCAGGGCACCAAATCTGGCTGTAGGGGCACTAAGTCACCTGGGTGATTTGATATTTTGCCAAAAAACTCTGCACAAGATGTGATGCATAAATGGGTATGTTGTCAAGATGAAGCCGCCGATCACCAGCTGCCCATATCTGCGCCCTTCTGAATCATCCAAATAGTTCCATGGAGAAATATTCAAGCTTCACACAAAATTTAATGCAAATTCCTTCCTCTACTCACTCATTCAATTTGAATGCGATGACCACACAGTACATATGCTCACTCAACAGTGTCTACCACCCCCACTGACTAGTACAGTGAAGTTGTCATTGTTCACACATGCACATTCCAGTCCATTCTCCTTGGCTGCCAGGTCACATCAATGTTGTGCAAACCATTCTCATCATATTAGCAATGGCTGCACTTTCCCCAGACCAACCTCATAGTTCCAAAAACATTTGAGCTCCAGTAGATGTCTATACTGAAAGGTGAGTCCTCAGCCCCTTCCCCTAAAGAATTCTAATTTGATTTTCTTAATTGAGACATAACTGACATATAGCACTGTATAAGTTTAAGGTGTACAACATGTTGATTTTATACATTATACAAGGAAGGGGAATAGTATGTCTACAGTTCTGAGCATGCAAAACAGTTTATTCTCATATTCTTATTCATTAATAGTTGTATCATTTTCCATGAAAACAACTGTAAACCTACTTTTTCACACTCTGTATTATAGCATGATTAGCACAGTAAATTTGAGCCTGAATTTCCAAGTTATTATCAAGGTATAGTTGTCAAGGTAGAACATATTACATTAATAATTTGTTAGCACTACAGTGATCCCTCACCTTTCGCGGGAGTTACATTCCAGAGAGCCCCGCAATAGGTGAAAATCCACGAAGTAGTGGTGTTATATTTATTTTATTATTTATATATATTTTAAGACTTTATAAACCCTTCCCACACTCCTATAAACCTTTCCCACTCTCTTATTAACCTGTCCCACACTGTTATAAACACTTCATATGCTCTTAAACACTTTCTACACTCTTAAACCTACGTAATTTTAACAACGTTTAAAATTCCATGTGGGCACTTACCAGTGAAGTACACAGTCCCTTCAGTGAAGCTGCAATAAGTGAACCGCGATATAGCGAGGGACAACTGTATTCACAATTTTTATGGTTATAGAGATGTAGTTTGTGGGTTTCCATTTGTATTCTTCCCTGAGGTTTTCAAAACAGAGTTCAAAACAAACATGAAAAAGAAACCTTGAAGAACAGACAGTATGGGAAACAGAAAACAACAAACAACAAGCCATGCTACATACGGCATTCTCACACGCATAGGAGGAGATGATGCTAAGAGGCCTAACAGCTCCATCTCCTCCCAGGAACCTTGCCTCAGGCCTGGCCTAGGCAGCACCACTGGTGGGAGTAAACGGGGCTCCCATTCTCTCAGGAGACTCCACATACTCCCATTGCCACGCACTTCCACACCACCATAGGTGGGCCTGAAGACAGGTCTCACAGAGCCCAGTGCTCATGGCAGAAACTGCCTCCCTAAAATTCTACTGCCTTTAGGCATAAAGCTGTATCCTTTGGTGACTGAGAAGAGCAAGACCAGAATTTCAGCCCAATGGCTCTGTATATTCTTAAGTTGGCCAAACCACATTGTGCTCCCTACCCTGAGGAGGACACCGGCCAGCAGTGTCCACGTCATTATAGATGAATTAAAACATACACACAGACTACTGAGTCTGGTGGAGGAAATAGGACGACAGCATGGCTTTTCTCTCAAGAGGAGTAAAAGACAAGGCCTCTGCCATGACAGGCCTTTATTCTAATATATCCTCACATTACAAGATAGTTCTTCTTCACTATCCTGGTTACAACAAAGGAGCCAATGACTCTCATCACATCACAGAAGAAGGATATTAGCAAATGAATAGGCAGCCGGTTACACTGGTCTCTGCAAGGTACTTGCAGGGTGAGGGGGTTTTAGCAAAGAGCAAGCTTCAAAAGAGCCTAGGTATATTGCAAATCTGATTACCCACGAGGGAACCTATCTGTGGGCGTGGTTCTTGACTCCCCTATGTAATACAGCAGCCCCTTTTTCAGTCACTGTCAGCCCTCCTTTACTCTGCATGTTTTTTCCCATAGGCTTATTACCTGACACATTGAATATTTACAAATATGTCCTCCCACTATTTTACTGTGAGCTCCTTGAGGACAGAGATTTTAACTGTTGATTCACTGCCAATTCTACAGTGCCAAGAACAATACCTGGGACATAATAATTTGTGCTTCATTATTATTGTTAAATGAATTACTGATTGAAATTAACTCCCACAAATAGAAGAGTATAAAGAGAGCATTTTGAAAACAAAACCAAATGCTCTTGAAAATTAAAATGTGACAGCTGCAGTTGAAATCTGGTAGACAGGTTTGAAGATGAAGTGGAGAAAATTATCCCAGAAAATAAAAGAAAAAAAAAATGGAAAATGGGGGAGGGGAGATGAGCATGACAAAGTTAAAGGATCATGATAGAAGGGAATGTACCTAAATACCAGGAATTCCAAAGAGTTAAATAAGAGACAAGAGAAATAAAGGATATGTGTTTCTAGATTAATGTATGTACCAAGAGAATGCAAAATTATACAACACTCATGTAAGGATATTGGGCTATCTAACAAAATATACATGCATTTACCATTAGACCAAGCAATCGTACACTAGGATTTTATCCAAAAGAAATACTTGTAAATACGCCAAATGACATATGCACCAGGATATTTATTATAGTTATTTGTAATAATAAAAGACTGAAAATAATCCAGATGTCTATCAATAGGGGTATGACTAAATAAACTATGTCACCCAGTTGTAAATAAAATCTTTAAACATTAGGAGAAATATGACTATAAATGAACAATTAGATAACATTATGGCACTATTATATTTATTTTTATAGAGGTAATAATGACATCACAAATATGTTAAGAGAAAACTCATCTCTTAGAGGTGCATGTTGAAGGACTTATGGGTAAAATAATAGGCCTTGTATTACCTTTTTAATATTCCAGGAAAGATTTTAAAAGAAACGGATGGATGAAGCAAGGGTGGCAAAATGTTTTAATTATTTAATCCTGATGACTATATATAGACATTCATTACATTATTCCTTTTACTTTTGTGTATATTTGGAAATTACCATAATAAAAATGTAATCTCAACAAAATGGATTTTTAAATTACCATTTTTAATGTACTATATCCAAAAATTAATATACACTAAAGACAAAATAGTAGTCCTAAAATCAGAGAAAGACAGAGAAGATCTTGTGAAAAGGAATAAATATTACAATAGTATTGGACTCTTCAATAGCAAACTTGACCCCAGAAGACAATAAAAAGTTCCTTCAAAAATACCCCACAAAATAGGAGAAAATATTTGAAAGTTATTTTATTTAAAAATATCATATAACTGATGTGACCTGTATCCAAAATGTAAAAAGAATTTTTATAATTCAATAACAAAATGACAAGTAAACTAATTAAAATATCAGCAAAGAATCTGAATAGGCATTTCTCCAAAGAAGATACACAAATTGCTATTATGCACGTGAAAAGATGCCCAGCAACACGGGTCATTAAAGGACAGAAACCAAAATACAATTCAGATACCCCTTCACATCCGCTAGGATGGCGATAATTTAAGAAAGAAAAGACACGACAGACAATAACAAGTGTTAGCAAAGCTATAAAGAAATTGAAATCCTTAAACGTTACTGGTGGGACTGTAAAATGATATAGCTCCTCTGACAGTTACCCAAACTGTTGAACCTAGGGTTACTGTATAACCCTCAGTTCCCCTCCTGAGTACATACCCAAGAAAACTGACAACATATATCCATGTAAAAATGTGTATTTGAATGTCCACAGCAACTTTATTCAGGATAGCTAAAAAGAGAACCCAAACATTCATTAACTGATAAATGGATAAACAAAATTATTACATCCAGACAATGGAATATCATTTATCCATAAAAAGAAAGGAAGTATTGATACTACAAAATAGATGAAGCTTGAAAATATGCTAAGTGAAAAAAATAAAGCCAATCACAGAAAAGCACATATTTTATGATTCATTTTATATGAGATGTCCAGAATAGGCCAATTAATGCAAACATAAAGATGATTTGTGGTTAGTAGGGGATGTGGGAAATGGAAAATGATTGCTAATGGTTCAAGGTTCCTTTTGGGTATCATGAAAATATTTAGGTATTAGATCGTGGTCATGAATGCACAATTCTGTGAATATACTAAAAATGACTCAATTGTGTACTTTAAATAGATGAACTTTATGGTGTATGAATTATAGCTCAATAAAGCTCTTATTTATTTTATTTTATTTTTATTTAAATTATTTTATTGTTGTTCAATTACAGTTGTCTGTATTTTCCCCACCCCGTAAAACTCTTATTTTAAAACTTAGAAGGCATGATCATGGGCCAGATAGTCAGTTGGTACCCACTCTCTGACTTGTCTGCTGTTAAAATAAACTTCATTAAAGATATTCAAGAAGCTGGCTCATCTTACTAATCTAGAAACTCCCGGCTTTTTTGGATTTTAAAATCTTTCCAATCAAGTCCAGTGAAAATTCTTTCTGAGTTCATTCTAATGATTGAAAAATCTATACTCATAGATAGCCTAATCTTGACTGATCTCCAACTCAAAATAATTTTACATAGAACAGAGAAAATTGAAAAAACTATCTACATTGAGTCTTTAAGAGTTAATATTAAAGAGAGTCAACTGTGACTTACACATTGCTAATACAATCAACTGCATTGTTTTTTTAAGTATATTTTATGGATTATGCTAATACAGTTGTCCCATTTTTTTCCCTCCCCTTTGCCCCCCTCCATGCAGTATTCCCATTCCTTCCGGCAATCCCCCCCTTTAGTTTACGTCCCTGGGTCATACATATAAGTTCTTTGGCTTCTCCATTTCCTATAGTATTCTTAACCTCTCCCCGTCTATTTTGTACCTACCAATTATGCTTCTTATTCCCTGTATCTTTTCCTCCATTCTCCCTCCTCCCCCTCCCTGCTGATATGTCTCCATGTGATCTCCATTTCTGTGATTCAGTTCCTCTTCCAGTTGTTTGCTTACTTTGTTTTTGTTTTTGTTTTTTTTTTTAGGTTCACTTGTTGATAGTTGTGATTTTGTTGTCATTTAATGTTCATAGTTTTGAACTTCTTCTTTTTCTTAAATAATTCCCTTTAACATTTCATATAATAAGAGCTTGGTGATGATGAACTCCTTTACCTTGTCTTGGAAGCACTTTATCTGCCCTTCCATTCTAAGTGATAGCTTGCTGGGTAGAGTAATCTTGGATATAGGTTCTTGCTTTTCATGACTTTGAATACTTCTTCCCAGTCCCTTCTTGCCTGCAAGGTTTCTTTTGAGAAATCAGCTGATTGTCTTATGGGAATTACTTTGTAGGTAACTCTCTTCTTTTGTCTTGCTGCTTTTAAGATTTTCTCTTTAATTCTTGCCATTTTAATTATGATGTGGCTTGTTGTGTCCTCTTTGAGTCCAACTTGTTTGGGACTCTCTGAGCTTCCTTGAACTTGTATGTCTATTTTCTTTACCAGATTAGGAAAGTTTTCCTTCATTATTTTTCAAAATAAGTTTTCCATTTCTTGCTCTTCCTTTTTCCCTTCTGGCACCCTTATCACTCAGATGTTGGTACATTTAAAGTTGTCACAGAGATTCCTAAGCCTCTCCTCATTTTTTTGAAATTTTGTTTCTTCTTTCTGTTCCAGTTGAATGTTTATTTCTTCCTTTTGTTCCAAATCATTGATTTGAATCCCAGGTTCCTTCTCCTCACTGTTGGTACCCTGTATATTTTTCTTTATTTTACTTTGTATAGCCTTCACTTCTTCCTTTATTTTGTGGCTGTAGTCAATCATGTCTGTGAGCATCCTAATTACCAGTGTTTTGAACTCTGCATCTGATAGGTTGGCTAGCTCCTTGTTGCTTAGCTCTTTTTCTGGACTTTTGAACTGTTCTTTCATTTGGGCCATATTTATTTGTCTCCTCAATTTATCAGGGCACCTGTTATGTTGTAAGGGATGGAGTCTTAGGTATTCACCACGAAAGGGCAATCTTGTTTGCCACATTGTAGCAATGTGTGTGGGGGAGGAGTCAGAGAGGGAACAATGCCGCCTGCTCAGCACTCATTCTACTTTCAGTCACTTCCTCTACTTCCCACAAGCAAATGAAACTCTTCCAGTTGCTGTCCTGGCACTGATTCCTGAGTGGAGGGGCTTGTGTACATTCTAGGAATACATGGTCCCCTCAAGTGGGCTCTCCTGAGAGACGGGCAGTTTATTCCACCATGGCAACCCCCCCAGTTTTTACAGCCAGAGGTTATAAGGCTTTATTTTCCCAACATTGGAACTTTGGGTTGCATGGTCTGTCCTGGGCTGGGAATGCTTGCTCCCTGGTTGTTCTTCCCAGCTTTTATCTGTATGCAAATGTGGGACCACCTGGTCTACCAGCTGCCACCTCACTGCATGTCCTCTATGCCGTGATTGCCTATCTCCACCCCTCCTACCAGTCTGGATGACTGTTTCTTCTTTAACTCCTTGGTTGTCACACTTTGATTTCTGGTAGTTCTGGTTGTCTTCAGTTTTTAAATTGGTTGTTATCCTTTTTTTGGTTGTGCAAGGAGGTGAAGCATATCTACCTACACCCCCATCTTGGCTGGATTTTTAAAAATATTATCTCTTGCCCTGACTGGTGTGTCTCTCATGGGCATTTGCCCACAAACTGAAAGATCACCTGTTAAATTCCTAGTCAGGACACATGCCTGAGTTGCAGTCCAGGTCCCAGTGGCAGGTGCGCAAGAGGCAATTTATTGATGTTTCTCTCGCACATTGATGCTTCTCTCCTTTTCTATCTCCCTCTCTAAAAAATAAATAAAATCTTTAAAAAAATTTTTAAAAATTATCTCTTACACTGATGAACAGTTTTAATGCTATATGCATGATGAAAATGTTTTGAACAAGTGGTCATACCATAGAGAACACAATTCATTGTTGCTTCATTATATTTCACCTTTTCAGCATACACTTAAATGCTTAGAAGCTAAGTGTATGAGGATAATATTTACCAAGGTAAATTATTGTACCTGTAATTGCAAAAGCTTGACAACCTCACTCTATAGAAATGACAGTAGTTGAAGGAATAGATTCTCGATAACACTGAAAAATATAATAAAAGTTTATTACTTATCTGAAGAAGAATCAGTTGAAGAGGAAGAGTTTAAAGACAAATACCATATGATCTCACTCATATAGGGTCTGTCTGGAAAAAGTCCAGCCATCGTTAATATAACAAGAATGGTTTGCGCGACACCGATGTAATCTGGCAGCCAAACAGGGTGTGCTGGAATGTGCATGCATTAACAATGATGACTTCACTGTACTAGTCAGTGGGGGCAATAGATGCCATTGAGTGAGCATATGTACTGTGTGGCCACCACATTCAAAATGACTGAGTGAGTAGAGCAATGAATCTGCATCCAATTTTGCAAGAAGCTTGAACATTCCTCTGTGAAAATTATTCGATGATTCAAAAGGCCACAGCTATGGGCAACTGGTAACTGGCAGCTTCATCACAACAACGTGACCAGTCATGCATCGCATCTCATGCAGAGTTTTTGGCAACACATCAAACACCCAGGAGACTCAACTCCCCTACAACCCAGACTTGGCACCCTGTGACTTCTGGCTTTTCCCAAAACAAAAATCACCTTTGAAAAGGAGGCAATTTCTGACCACCAGTGAGACTAAGGAAAGTAACACAGGGCAGCCGATGGCAATTGGGAGAATTGTGTGAGGTCCCAAGGTGCCTACTTTGAAGGCAATTGAAGTTTTATTGTCCTATGTTCAATGTTTCCTGTATCGTGTATCTTCTTCAATAAATGTCTACTTTTCATATTACATGGTTGTATACCTTCTGCACAGACTTTGCCTGTGGACTCTAATGAACAAAATGAACACATGAATAAATTAGAAACAGAGGCATAGACACATGGAACAGACCAATAGCTGTCAGAGGGGAGGAGAGTGGGACTGAATGAAAGGTGAAGGGATTAGCCAAAGAACATGTATGTGTGACCCATGGACACAGATAAGAGCGTGGTGATGGCTTGAGGAAAAGGGGCTGGGGCTGGGAGAAAGGGGGCAAAAGGGGGAACTGGGGACATCTTTGGAGTAGTGTCAACAATAGAAATAAAGAAAAAAATGATGGGACTGGGCCATCTCACATCCAGGATTCCAGTTTTTGTGGTAGTATCC
Organism: Anoura caudifer; assembly: GCA_004027475.1. Classification (NCBI taxonomy): domain Eukaryota; kingdom Metazoa; phylum Chordata; class Mammalia; order Chiroptera; family Phyllostomidae; genus Anoura; species Anoura caudifer. The sequence continues at coordinate 127,262 of PVKU01004681.1, forward strand.
AATTAAATGATGGAAGTGAGTGACAAGAGGCTAGAAGTCATGTCTCTCTCTCACTCTGGGGCTTTGTGAGGTAGAGACCCCAGAACTGCAGGAGACAGAACTCACTGCTCACCTGCAGATCTTGAAGGGGTAACCCAGGACCTCCACTCTGAAATTTTTCACTCTGAGGGGCTTTAAAAGAAACAACAGAAAAGTAAAAGGTGAGGACATGAATAAAGACCAGACCTTGCTGGAGAAACCTATCATGTGTAAGGGATGTGTACAGGAATGCAAGCACAGATGCAAATGCAGATGCAAATGAGGCACGGGACATAGACAGCAGTGTCCATGGGCACCTGTGTAAGAAAACATGCAGAACAGGAATCAGTCCAGGTGTGGGGTTCATGAGATTGTTGAAAGATGCCTATCATTTTAACAATTTGGGGGGAATTTAATTTTGGTTTTATCTTTAGATGTGTTGTAATTTTTTCCTAAAATGTATTTTATCATTATTTATCATTGTTATGATTTTTATTTGGGTTGTGAACTTCTTATTTTCATTTTCCTTCCTGTTGGCCACAAATGCTGGAACTGGTTTTCAATGACTGCTCAGCTACTATGAATAACAATGATTTTCTTTGAAGTAAACTGGCCTAATTAGCTAATCACTGATTAGGAAGTGTAATAAAAAATTATTTTTATCTAAGATGTTTTTGAGTGGTAGGGCATCTACTTATTGATACAGAAAAACTCGTTGATGAAGCCAATGATGAGGACATTACTTACCGTGTGTCACCGTTTTAAGTCTCTTACTCCCTGGTCCTTGTGGCATGCCTTTAAGCACAACACTGAAAACCAGTTTGTGGCTACCATTCTATACAAAAACTTACCTACATATCTATCTCTTACTGAGTGAAACAGTGGAAAACCATACACTGAGGTATATATGGTCATGGTTAAGTAGCTTTAAAAATAGTAAATTTATGGGGCAACTATTAAAAATTCTCTGGATTTTGATGCCAAATAACTTTAAAACCGTGATTACAGCAAACTCATCCTAAGCCATCTTTAGTTTATCATCTTCTCCTAAAATGTTTATTCATAGAAAGTTAATATTGATTACACGGTGGTACAGAGAAAAATCAAAATAGCCTATAAGCTCCAATTGTTGGATTTTAACATTCTTACCTATAAAATAGGTCGGTAAGACTGTATGTTTACTACATTTGAAAACAATGTTCTCTTTTTAGAAACAGTTTTAAAAGCCGTAGTAGACATGTTCAAACACTATTTTAAAGATCAGCCTCAGCAACAGCCATCAGATTTGAGGATAGAGTTTTTGAGATCCCAAACCAGAGATTTCCTTGTGGCTTTAGCGAAACAGAGCCATAGTACCTATTAAGTCTTTTCGCCCGACACTACTCCTTGTTTGGATAGTCTTCTGATGGAATGCAATTAGCAAAGATAGCTGTGTTGTGTTTAAATCATGTTTTCCATTGTCATTCCCTTCATTTTGAACAGTGCAAATTCCTATGTTGAACAAGAACAAAAGTATTTGAAATCAATGTTATCTGAACCTGATGATCACAGCTATTTATTTTTATCTACTGTATGTAAAGCATGGCCTTTATCCTCACTTACTTAAATGTATTTTACTGTAGTATATTAATATGGAAGTTCATGTTCAAAGGGCTTGCTTTTTTCAAACTTTCCACTGATGCTCTGAAGTTAGCGCCCCCCCAAATTGATATATCACAGGGAATTAATGGTGATAAAGACAACAGAGTGTGTTGATTTGTTTGTATTTTCCTTTTCATCAGTGGAATATACAGAGATTGAAAAGAAGTTTAATTTAAGGATGAGGTATTTTTTTAATAATTGGGCAGGCCAAAAAACAAAATAAAAACAAATTAAAAATATTAATTTTGAAGGTATACTATTTCCCAAACACATTCAAGTATCTCACTAAGACTGCACCATTACCGTTAAATAACTATGAATGGCCCAATGTGATATAGATGGCTTTTAAGGAACATCTTCAATATTTACCTCTATGAACTCTAATATGTTATATTTGCATTATTATGCACATTCTCACCAAGAGAAAGTATTCTATGATTTCAGTATATTAAATAGAAGGCCAATTATTTTAATTACTTTGACATTTGTAATTTACACCAGATAAAACTGTTTTAAAATACCTATTTGTAAATCATTACTATAAACTAAGAAGCCTGCTGTTTGAGCAAAATTATTACTCAGTGGAAGTTAACATTTAATGATGTTTATGGGAGGGGGGACCTACACTTTTTCTACCACTTTTTATTTTGCTGCCTAGATTCACAAAAAAAATGGTTTTGCTAATGATATTTTTATGTTATTTTACCAAGATATTACTAATCTCTACTTATAAAAATGTATTTTGGAAACACTGTTTTAAACAATAATGCTATGGACATTTTTTATCTTTTTATCAATAACTTTTTATCAACAAAACATTATTGTTTAAATATCTTCAACTATTCTGAGAGAAAATGATTTCCAACCTAGAACTCTATAACAAGCCAAACTATCAATCAGGTAGGAGGAATAAGATCCTTCTAATATGCAAATTGTCAAAAAATTTATTACCCATGCAACCTTTATTGGGAAGTTATCAAAGAATCTATTCTCATAAAACAAGGGAGCAAACCAAGATAGAGGACAGCATAAATCCATCAACAATATGATGCAATCAGAAGAGGGGTGAAAGGAGTCCAAGGTGATAATGAAAGCAAATCCAAGGGCAACATTCAAAGTGGATAAAAGATTTAAATACAAGCTGTGACACCATTAAAGTCCTAGAGGAGAACATAGGCAAGGAAATCTCAGATATTTCATGCAGCAACATTTTTACTGATATGTTCTCTAGAGCAAGGGGCATAAAGGAAGAATAAACAAATGGGATCTCATCAAAATGAAAAGCTTCTGCACAGCTAAAGAAAACAGTATTAAAATAAAAAGAGAACCAACCATACGAGAAAACATATTTGCCAATGATACCTCAGACAAGGGTTTAATCTCCAAAATATACAAAGAACTTACATGACTCCACTCTAAGAAGACAAGCAACCCAATTAAAAAATGGGCAAAGGACTTGAACAGACACTTCTCCAAGGAGGGCATACAGAGGATCCAGAGACACATGAAAAGATGCTCGGTATCGCTAGCTATCAGAGAGATGCAAATTAAAACCACAGTGAGATACCACTTCACACTGGTCAGAATGGCCATCATAAACAAAGCAACAAACAAGTGTTGGAGAGGTTGTGGAGAAAAGGGGACCCTAGTGCACTGTTGGTGGGACTGCAGATGGGTACAACCACCATGGAAAACTATGGAATTTTCTCAGAAAACTAAAAATGGATCTGCCTTTTTGACCAGCAATTCCACTTCTAGGACCATATCCTAAGAACCCTGAAACACCAACCCAAAAGAACCTATGCACCCCAATGTTCATAGCAGCACAATTTACAACAGCCAAGTGTTGGAAGCAACCTAGGTGCCCATCAGTAAATGAATGGATCAAGAACATGTGGTATATTTACACAATGGAATTCTATGTAGCAGAAAGAAAGAAGGAGCTTATACCCTTTGCAATCACATGGATGGAACTGGAAAGCATTATGCTAAGCAAAATAAGCCAAGCAGTGAAAGTCAAATACCATATGATCTCACCTTTAACAGGAAACTAATCAATAAAACAAATGAACAAGCAAAATATAACCAAAGACACTGAAATAGGGAACAGGCTGACAGTCACCAGAGGGGAGAGGGAAGGGAATTTCAGGGGAAAAGGAAAGGGTTTACAGGAGCAAGTACAAAGGACACATGGATAAAAACTAGGGGGGGTGGAAATGGGAGGGAGGTGGGGAGGGTTGTGAATGTTGGCTGGGATGGGAGTAAAAGACAGAAAACTGTACTTGAACAACAATAAAATTAAAAAAAAAAAAAAATCCAAGGGCAACAGACCCAGAGAACAGCCACAAGAGAGAAGACTGCAGGAGGTATTCTCCAAATGACAGTAGTGATGGGAAGCCTGATAGGCAAGGATATTTTAAGAAATATACATTTCTGGAAGAGAGTTTGGGAATAAATTTTTAAAAACACAACAAGAATTATTCTCCAGAACATTAGAAAATTACTAGGTCCAAGAGAAACAAAAGTTATACAAAATGAGAAATGTACTCATAGTGTACTGTGTGGCCTAGCAGTGAATAAAATTGACATGAGAATAATAATGTAAGCCATGAATATTGAGCTAACTAAATACTACTATGTAAATATATTGGAGGAATGGGGGGAGGGAAGGTTGGGTAAGTGTAGAGTGTTTGCATGTGCAAACACGTGCAATATGCTAGGCCTATTTGGGATGGTGTTTTGAGGGCTACAGCCACTTCTAGATAATATAGCTAACATTGCTAAAAATAAGAAATATGGAGGTAAACTCCAAAAGAAATAGCTATGAAAGTTTAAAATGGTTGATTATGCAAAACAGAAATAGAGTAGGAAAACACCAAATTTTTAAAATAAGCATCGTGGAGCTGACTGACCACGAAAATATGTATGACACTGATTAAAATATAAAATTTTAAAGGAAGAAATATTATATCTGTATATATTCAGAATTCAATTGTAGTCCCTATTCAGTATTTAACTCTAAAAACAAAGGCTCTAACTGCCTTGAGTGTAAGACTTTTAGAAATGATAACTAACTTCCAAGGGTCATTAATTACTCCTTCCAGATCTAAAGCAAATTAAGTTTTCTCTACCAAGAAAAAATGAACTCAGAATTCCAGAGAGGCCCACAAATTTCCCAAACTCATTCACAAATCCTCTGGGCAGCCACAAGTCACAATTTAAGAATGCTTATTTTGGAGAGAATAATAAATTTACAAGTATATTGTCAAAGCCTTAGAATGGGCCACACGTAAAGGATTTCTTTACTCACCTGAGTGGCATTTATAAAATTGGCTATGGTCACACCGCAAGGAGGGAGCTGTTACATTTTTTCATGCAGGTCTACTGTTCCAAGTAGATCTCAAATACAACCAGAATTTGAGTCCCTGAAATTATTTCCTGTTCTCAGTGGTTTAAGACCAGAGGGCAGTATTTGTCTCATGTATTAAACAGATCTCTTTGCTACAATGAAAGCATACCTTGGAGATTCGATTGCGCAGGATCTCACACATTTCCTCTCCACTAGCAATGCTTTGGTTAGAAAGGGTAGGTTCACGGTTTCATCTTCTGGACCCAATTTGGCCATAAAAGATTAAAGAAACCAAAACCAGATCCTTTTCACATTAAAAATGATGGAGGCCCCATGGAATTTGATCTATGAATGTTTGCACTTAGCACAGAAAGTCTTTAAAACACTATTGAGGTGAACCAGAATTGGCCAGGAAAGCGTATTTTCCAGATTTTGAGTCACTTGCAGGGGTCCATTGTAGGGTTTTTGAGACATCAGAGAAGACATACACAGAAAGAAAAAAAAAAACTAAATTAAGAAGCATTAGGGGAAGTACTAGTTCAGAGAGGCTTTGAACCAGTGAGCGCTCACAGATGCACAGTGATCTGTGGAGTAAGACTTTACACCAATCGCTCCCTTCACTAATCTACAATTCACATAGAGCCTGCTGCCAAATTCAAAGGATGCCAAATTACGTTTGTTACAAAATGCAGGAAAAAATTTAAGTCACTCTTTTTTATCATGCTGGCAGGCTTCCCTACCTGAAAGGAAGAAATTAAGTAAGATTTTGCCAGACACCCACAGAAAAGAAAAGAAACTTCATTTCTTTTTCAACCTCTTTAAAACTGGTTAATTGCACAGCTACCCTCTCCCCCTCCACCCTCTGACCCCTTCCCCCCTTTCTTAAATTATAAAAAGCTACCTCAGAAAGGACCAATTTTCCATAGTTGGGCCTGTATTTGATTGAATTTTACCAAAGCCATTTCCATCCCTTTCCTCTTTCAAAAAAAAGGACCCTCATGAAGAGAAATATTTAATGAAATTATGAGGGGGACCCGAAAATAACAGAATTTATTTATAAAAGCTTGTGTATTTATTCTTAAATGTTTAAACTTCAGGCACCTTCAAAGCACTATCCATTTGATGCAACACACCTATCAAAAGGTTCTTTCCACTGCTCCAGTTTTCAAACTCATCGATTCTGACACATTTTAGTGCTTCTGCCATTTTTTGTTTCACCGCTTCCAATCAGCTAAACATTTCCCTTTGCACATGTTTTTCATCCAAAGAGAAAAAAAAGTTGCTCAGGGTGAGACTGGGTGAATAGAGAGGGTGGGCATGGGGGCCATGCCCTTTTTGGTCAAAAACTGCTGAATACTCAGTGCAGTGTGGGCAGGTGCACTTGTAAATCACCCATCATGAAATGGGCAAGTGAGTTGAGTCTTCAAAAAAATTCACTGAGGCTGAACACAGCCTCTCACAACAACACCAGCTGGTACACTGATACTGATGGGTTCCTAGAACACATCTAGCAGGGGAAGCCTGTACTACAAGGGCCTGACCTCCAGAAGATATTTCCATTTTCCGGGGGGGGTCCTCCCTTGAATTTTTCACTATCAGTTAAGATGCTTCTCTTATATTTTCCCACAAAATAAATACAAAGAATCCCAAAGGAATTAAAAAATAAGAATTAAGAATAAGCCCTGGCTGGTATAGCTCAGTGGATTGAGCATGGGCCTGTGAACCAAGGGACTGAGGTTTGATCCCCAGTCAGGGCACATGCCTGGGTTGCAGGCCAGTTCCCGGCAGGGGACGCATGAGAGGCAACCACACATTGATGTTTCTCTCCCTCTCTCCTTCCCTTCCCCTCTAAAGATAGATAAATAAAATGTTTTTAAAAACTAAAAAAAAAATTAAGAATAAAAATGGAAAAAAGTATCTATTAATCACATGCCATGAATCATAGGGATATGATAAAAGACATTGAGCAGTTTAGCACTGAAGAGGTGATTTCTTTACAGCAGTTTAGAGGAGAGGACTTGAAGCAGCTCTGTAACCGTAACTTCCATGACCTTCGGAATTACCGAACAGTGCCCAGCCAGGCCGTGGCCCCAGCCCACCTCACCAGCCCACATGCCCTTCTTTGGAGGCAAACTAGAAGCACATCTTTTATTCTACCAATTATCTTTTAACTAATCTACCTCACTACCTAGAAAAAGGATCGTTTGCAAGTGGGTATTTAACTACTTTTCAAATAGTAGGGAAAGGCAGTTGAAAAAACAGATGAAGTCCTCCACTAACTCAGAAGCTCTGTTTGCAGCAATGTCGTTAACACCCACGGTCCCCTATTCATTTACTGGTTAGCCAGCTGGAAGATGGATGGGACTATCAGATCTTTCAGAGTTAAAATGCTTTCCTGGGTGGCATGACCAAAAATGTAAATTTACTTCAGCTCTATAAGCCCTGTGTTTTAGGGTCTTCTTCACTAATTCCCTTTTCCTTCAAATATTTAAGAGACTGCTTTCATTCACCTGGAACAAGTCAAGAATCTCATTCACATTTCTTATCTTTCAAAAGTCCTCCCTTGATGCTCCCCCAAGGGTGCAGCTCAAGCCCTGGGGTACCCGCACTAAACCCTGATTTTATTTGGATAACCTCCCCTCCTCCAAAAAGTCAAAGGTTTCACCCACCTTCCAGGGCAATCCCAGTCTCCTTGCTACTGATTGGTTTTAGGATCAGTCCTATCATGCGATATTGGCCATTCTCTCCCCAAGAGAGGTTTACTAGGGGTTACAGAGGAATGTCATACCCTTAAAAAATGCAGGGGGAAAAAGACACACACTTTCTCTGGAAATATTGTCATATCTAAAAGTGATACCTAGGACTGTGGTAGCCTCTCATTAACCAGCCCAACAATAAAGCCACCATACGATGCATGGTAGGGCCAAAGCAGGGATCCCAGAAAAGCACAGACAGAGTCTAAACTATTGTGCCTGGGACCTGCCCTGTTTAGGGACACCTTGTAATGTAAAATTAACAAACCCCCTTATAGTTCAAGCCAGTTGGGTCCAGGTTTTCTGATTCTTTCGCTAGGCAGCAGAGGGTACGTACACCTGGAAGACCTCTGACCAGAGCCATTCCTCTGCGGTCTCTGCTCTGTTCTTTGCTAGTATTCTCACAACCCCCACCTCCAGAGTGTAATAAGCAGTTAAATTAACCAAAGGGAAAAACACTCCTAAGCTGGAACACTCACAAAATTTCCACTAAGGTCATCAGAAATGGACCAGGTTTCCTAAAAATATCTTGAGATGTGTCTTTGGAAAAAATTTGGAAACTAAGCTCTAATAATTTTTAATGATATAGTGTAACATCCTCACAGAGTGAACTTGTAGGCAATAACCTTCGGGTCAATCGTTTTCATTCATTTGGGGGCTTAAAGAAAAAAAACTTACATTCTGAAAACAAGTAAACAATAAAAAACATCTGCCCAGAACTCATAGAAACAGAGACATATAAATTGAAAAACAAAAACAAAAGTGCAAAGATATAGCTCTCCCCAGCCAAGAGAACTTAATATAGTTTGCTCGAAAGATTACACTTCCAAATAAATTGTGTATGTGTGTTTACACATGCACACATATTTCCTTACCTGAGGACATTTTGTACAGAACAAGTTTTTTCATTGCTTTTAGAGAGAGGAAAAGAGAGGGAGAAACATCTTGCACCAACTGGTTGTCTCCAGTATGTGCCAGGACCCAGGATCATTAGCGCCTCGACCGGGGAGCAGGAATCAAACTCACAGCCTAGGTATGTGCCCCGACCCGACCGGAAACGGAAGCTGCAACCTTGTGGTTACGGGATGATGCTCCAACCCACTGAGTGACACTGGCCAGGGCTAAGTAAGTCATGTTTTAAAATCAGCAATAAACAACTTTATCATCAGTTGTATGTCATCAGCATTAAAATCTGCAATTCATACTTTTCTAAGTGGGTTACTGAACATTGTGGGGTAGAGACCTAGATTACAGAACTAGAGCCCCTCATTTACTGATAAAAAGTTTGTTTTTAATGAACAAAACATGGAGTAGGGACCTAACAGAGGTAGTTTCAAGCTGCTGTGGGCTTTAGCTGGTTGCCAGGATTAACACCCAACACATCAAGTTCAGAATAGAGGACAGCCATCCAACTAGCTCCCTGCACTTCCCTGGAACATCTGGGCAAATGTCATTCTGCTTTCTCTTAAACTGACAAAATGACTCTTCAGATGGAATTGATAGAAAGTGAAAGACTGAGTCTAATGTGGTAAGAAGCTGTTAAAAGATTAGTTTTGGCTTTTGGTGGAAAAACAATTATGCTGAATTACAAACACATCTGCCACACACTCAGCAAACTATTGGAGAAGTCAGATTTTCCTCACATTTTACTGCGTGGACCCTTTTCAATTTTCAAACAGGACACAGTGCTCTAGTTGTTGCTTGCATGCATGTTCTTTAAATAAACTAAGAACAAACTTAGGAAGCCTGATACTGTGTCCTATAAAACTTTCTTTTCCTCAAACATTTACCCAAAAGGAAATAAAAGTTACTCCCTCTATTTCTGCAGTGCTTCACAGCTTTCAAAATTCTTTAATGGATATTAATTTAATAAAGACCACTCATTCACTCACTTGCATTAATTCATTTGGTAAGAAAATGAAACAAGCTTCTTACAGCTCTGCTTAGAGCATTTCCACCAAGGAGAGGGTGTGCCCCGTTCACTCACTGGCTCCATAGAAACCCACTGCCTGCTGCGTGCCAGACTTTCTAAACTCTGGGAATATGGCTGCGGGGAAAAGATGTGGACAAAGTCCTGTCCTCATGGTGCTTACATCCTCATCAGCAAAATATAGCCATTTAATATATTTCCGTTTAGTTATGAGTCCATCGCCAGCAAATAGCTTAGTTTTTCTGCGTGCATTAAGTGTGAAAGGTGGTTTAAATAATTATTTAAAGGTGCAAGACCCCAAAACCAATAAATAGAGGTAGATTACTGATCAACAGTGAGGAGAAAATTTATGAATTCATGAAGGGGAAAAAAATGAGGCTCCTTTGAAGTTTTTCTCACTAAGAGAGTGAGTAACAGTGAATGTCACAGTACACTGTACACACGTCTATCACACACAGACTGGTGATCAACAGGACATATTACACTGTTTTTTCACCTGCATACTTATAGGAACTCTTAGATGTTCATAAAATTAGCAAAATTTTCCAGATTAAATCACACACACAGACGTCATGGAGAAGGAAGTGATGAGCCTAAAGTTAAGTTTATTGTGAGGTTTTTGTAAGTGAATAGATATGACATGCTTTAAACAGTGCCCTGCAAAGAGAAAGAAGTCAATAAATGTGACATATTCCTATTATTTCACCAAATTTAAAGATGAGAAACCGGAGGCTCAGAGAGGTAACGTGCCCAAGGGGCAAAGCTGGTTGATGATCAACTCCTTCCTCAGAGTGACTGCAGAGGGACGCAGGCCTGATCTGCCCTCTAGGGCTCTGTCACCGCGGTCCAGCCTGCACACCATGAAATTGGACAGCCCCCACGCCAGCGCTGTCTCCGTGCCATGTTAGAATACACTAAACCTGGGTAACAAGAATGCAGCAGGTAGACTAACACCCATTACTCATAAGCCTAGACACCTCGCACTTTAGAAATGGGGACGCAGGGCTCTGAAAATACAGAAAATAGGATGCTCCTTCTATGCGGAAAGAGGTGTGGTCAAAGTGACAGGGCTGAGGAGGGTGAAGTTTACCCCCTGGGAGCTGGGGCGAGGTTACTAGGCACCAGGAAACATCAAAGACAAACATGCCTGCTTTGTAATATGTCTGGGATTTTCACTTTTCTTTAATTTATGACACATTGCCTGGGTATGAGACAAAGGCAAGAAAAACCTGGCAGCTACATAACTCCTGATGGGTTCGGTTCCTTCTCGGTCCCCAGGTACCTGCAACTGCATGGGGAGGGGTCCATGGTCACAGGGTGGAGCAGAGCTGGGGCAGAGGAAAAGAAGAGAAATTAGAGTCCTCTCTTCAGTAGAAAAGTCTGTCCTTACCTAAGTCCATTTAAATGAGTACTCTAAAAAAAGTTTTTACTTTAGCACTCTTCTCATCCCCCAATATGGCTCCGCACTGCAAAACTTTGTCAAAATTGCCACTCCTACACAAGTTCAATTCTACCAGGTTCCCTTTAATTTAGTAAACATCTACCCAGTGTAATAGAGCTGTGGTTAGTTAGCACTGTTACTTCTTTAGACCGACTCTGCTAGATAATATAAAGAAGCATTTTCGTTTCAACGCATCCCTTTGGAGGGCCAGCAATAGGGTTTCCTGGGCTCTCCAAGACAGAGCATGTCCACATTCGCTGAGGCTCCCTGTGCCGCGACCCTGCTCCCCAGAAGGCCTACTGGGAGGCACTCTTCCTGATCCGTAGCTGCTCTGGGGTGATGGGTGGAAATTATGGTAAACAGAGCAGCATCGTCCTACCTCCCTGGGGCTGTCAGAACCTCTTCACACTGAAGGGGCCGTTAGAGCCATCAGCTGGCTTCCTGAACGGTCACTAGTGACTGTGGGACAAAGCCCTGTCTTCATATGGGGTCTGAGCACGAACCCTTTACATAGTGATCTCTGCCTTCCCACCGAAGATGCTGTCAGAGCCCTCAGAGCGCCGAAGGCTCAGCCGCTCTTCTGCATCTGGTGCCTGTAGGCTCTTTTCAATTTCCCCTGAAAGCTGGAGGCTAGATAAGCTCTGGCTTCAGTTCTAAGACCCAAAGGATCTAAGAAAGCCAAGTGTGTGTGCCCAGAAGCTCTGACCTGCAATATTCATCAAGGACCTGGTCGCAGCGGCAATTCTGACAGTTTTAGAAAGGAATCTCGCTAAGAGGCCAGAATGAATCATCTGGTGTCACATGGAATAGATTGATGGGTAAGAGAGCTAATGGTAAGGGAACTATGAAATCTTCTTCGTCTGCTATTTAGAAGATGTGAAAGCATTTGGCATCCCTCAAACGGTAAAAGCATAGACAACGTTTAAGAGATTCTGTTGTCTTCTGTCTGTTAAGTTCACCAGTGAGCCCAGGGAAGCTTTTGGACTCTTCAGAGGATTGTGTCTGTCTCAGTCCTCTGGGGATATGAGGCAACAGATGCGCTGAAACCTCTTCAAGAACCAGTTTCCCCCAACAGCCAGGAGTCATGGAATAACCTTGGCAGAGTCACTCTGATTATTGAGTTCAAGAGGAGGTCAAGAGCGGTGCAGCGCACACCACCACCCAATTACAGTCTATTTGTGGTAAGCATAATGGGTATTTTTGTTAAAGGATGACCCTGGGCTGAGGAGAATTAAGTTGGCAGTCCGGTGTTTAAAGGATCTGTATTATAAACAAAGTAAGGGCAGAAGGAAAATTTCACAAACAAATATTTGACTCCAAGGGAGATATGCTGAGATGACAGAAGAAATGAAATGTACGTAGCATTTACTGGGGTCAACGTGCTCAAGGTGACAGAAAAGTCACACAGCTTTTCTAAATGGACAAGCCCTGAAAAATGAGCCTTGTCTCAAGCAGTTCATTTACTTTCCAGCGGACCACAAACTTGCCCAGTAAGCCATGAAATTGTGTCCGAAGGCAAACTGTGGCCAGCCCCATGCAGACAATTTATCACTTTCTGGAATGCCTTTCAAAAATTGAAATAGGAAGGACACTCCATGAAAAACTGGAGCACGTGCAACTTCACTGTGCAACAAGTCTCATTGGACTAAGAAAATAGTGCCATTTAACACTCTATTTACAGGCCAAGAGTTGAAATTGGGACTATCTAAAAGGACCTCCAAAAATAAATTCATAAAGAGACTCTTTTCCGTTATGTTTTCAGACTATGGCTTGTGCAGCACGGGGCTAGCAGGGGACATGACTAAAGCACTGGGCACTTATACTTCTGTGCCTTCTCGAGAAGAATTATGCCTAGTCATGGAATCGCCTCTGCTCTTATAGCATCCAATCAGAAATAAAAGCCTGCTTCCTTGAACCCTCACCCAAATCACCTAACTCAAGTCCAAATTCTGTAATAATTCCTTTCTCATACCCCCTTGCTGAGACATCTCCACAACTACCCATGGAGTAAAGTTGCCCCCACTGGAATGAACTGATAAATCCAAACTTTCTTCCACAACAGGTGGATTCCTGGTGGTCTCTGACTGGAGGGCATCATCCATATAATAACAGACAGAAGTGCTAGTACAATCTTACAGTTCAGACTAAGGCCGGCAGCTTCCTTGTGCTACGTACACTCATACAAAAAAAAAAAAAAAAAAAAGGTGATGTGGGAAATTTGTCAAATTTCTTTTAAGATTCACTCCCCATCATTCTTTCAAACAGTATAAAAGATCATTAGCTGATGCATATTTGCTGCCTCTTTCCCTGTCTCTGTCTCTAAGGAGGATACCAACTAGGCCATTTTCCCCTCTCCCTGCCCCACATTCCCAAGTAGGGAAGGTGCGGACCAGCATAATCAGCTCCAGGTCCCTGATTGTACAATGTCCACGGGGTGGGAACCAACAGCAATGCAAAGACTCACTGGAGGCAAAATCAACCCACAACGATAAAGAGCTGTGCTGGGGTCGATGGGGGAGG